>JAQIYF010000264.1:0-11491 GCA_034700865.1 Oribatida sp. Gr-Ori-00025
ATTTTAATATTTTGAGTGAAATCTAAACTAAAAAAAATATATTAAATAATTATTTAAAAATAGTTTAGATTTTCATAATTTAATATTTTAGTTAACTTTCAAATACTTGCGCTTAAGTTAGAATCAAAGGTAAGAATATTCTCTAAAAAGATGTAAACAGTTTTTGTTTTCAGCTGAAAGCCATAAATCTATTGCTAAAAATGAAAGAATTTCTCTCTTTAGTTGATTCTGTAATTTATTATTTGCACTCTATTTAGTAGAATTCACATCATTTACACAGAAATAATGGCTTTTATTTCATTGAAAATCAAATGTCTATTTAAAACAACAGAATATTCTCTAATCTAATTGAAAAAATACCTTTCAATAAAACAAATGAAATATTAATAATAAATGTGTTGATAGTATGCATGCATTGCTTGTAATTCACGAGTCATTGATCAGGAATTTTAAAGAATTGATAGAAAAATTCTACGTATTATTCAATACTTCATTACTATTCCAATAATTAATGTATTATTAATTAGATTCCGATTGAAACCAAAAACAATAGATAACATGTGAAACACTTTTTTCTGCTTTAATTAATTAATTGATTTATTCTCTCAGCGTTTGAATCAACAAATTATACGGAAAAAAAGTTTTCAATAAATTACTTACTTTTTAGAGTGCTTTCAATGAAAATTGATTTCAATTTAAATATCCATTTAATAGGAATTTCATCTAAACTTTCGTTTTATTCATTAAATCATTTCAATTGATTAGCGATTCTGTAATGAATTGAATGAAACAATAATTGAATTATATTTTGATCGACAAAAGAGTCCATAATTTTTTGTTCAATTATTAATTAGATTTAAAGAATATCTCATTCATGAAAACCAGAATTTATGAGAAAAAATACAAGAATTGGTCAATAATTTGTTGGTTTAATAGTAATGATTGAAAATCAATATTAAAATAGTAAAAAATAATGACCGGAATTGTGGACAACAATCAGATCATCACATCATTCAAATCCATAGTCGACTCAAATCTAAAATTCTTGTCATAAAAGCAATCAAACAAATGAAGAATTTTGAAGAAAACTATTTACAAAAAACTAATCGTTGGTTCAAATGAATTAAACTAAAGGCTAAGACATTATCGCAGACGAGGTCTTAGTTTATAAGAGGAGTTGTTGTCATCAGAATTGGAGTGAGTTTTCCATACAATCACTCATTCAATGAGCGCTTCCAACGATTCTCTGCACAAAAACACTTCAAACCTATGCACAGAATCTCTGCAATCATTTGAAACTCAATATTCTGTGGATTCCAAACCACAAAATCAAATAACGTTTCCATCGATTCCAAGCATTCAATGCATACGTTGTTTCTGAACCACTCCTTAGCGTTGACTGTCTCTCAAAAACACTTCCTTTTCCTCTCAGATCAGACATCACTTCAGGTCTTATTTCAGGACTTAATTCAAACTTTTAATTGTAAATCAATTAAATAATTATTAAATAACAATGAATGATGACCAAGGTGAAGTGGTTGACCTTTATATACCCAGAAAATGGTAAGCATTCATACATTTTATTGTCAAATCATTTTATTTTCATTTTATTTTTGATGTCCAGTTCGGCGTCCAATCGGATAATTCACGCCAAAGATCACGCGTCCATTCAAATCAATTTGGCGGAAGTGGACGAGACAACTGGTCGCGTGACCGGCAATCAAAAGCCGTACGCCATTTGTGGTGCACTTCGAAGAATGGTATTTAAGAAATGTTTTACTGATTTGTGTCTATTTTTCTAAACCATTTGTTATTCAATTAAAGGGTGAATCAGACGATTGTATTAATAGATTGACCAAAAAGGACAACATTTTGCCGAAGTATTGCTCTTTATATTCAAATCAAATCAATAGTCGTTTAATGTATTGTTTTATTTCTCTCTCTTTTCAGAAATTTCTAATTCATTCACATTTTGTTGTCTTTTATAACCGAATCAATCAAATGATTAGATAAAAAAAATAATATTTAAAACAAAATCTAATTTTAATTTATTTTTATTCATAACTATTATTATATTTAATGCAATTAATTATAATTATTTGTCGAAAAATTGATTTAATTGACAGCAAAGTTAGCTATAATTGAGTCGACAATTGATTGATATTTTGAATTTTAATTTACATTCAATTAATTGAAAATCAATTTAATTTTAAACTCATTTTAATGTTTAAATTGGTTTAAAATATCATAACTCAAAAGTTTATGAATTGAATCAATTGATGTAAAAAGCGTTTGAGTGAAGCGCCACCTCTTGAGTGATGTCTTCTAATGACGACATTGTTATCAATGAATGAATCATTTGATTAATCAATCATTTGTTGAAAACATTACTGAATTAGTGTTTTGTTTCAAACGATTCCAGTCTTTGATTGTCTATTGAAGTGATGGCAGAAAACAGGTCTCAACTCTACGAAGAGGTACGTCTGTATCGGACGGCCAGAGAGCGTGAAGAGTACGACAATTTGGCCGATTTGTATGCAGTGGTCAATAGTCTTCAGTGTCTGGAGAAGGCGTACATCAAAGACAGTGTGACCGCCAAAGAATATACGGCCGCCTGTAGTAAACTATTAGTACAATACAGGGCGGCCTTCAATCAGGTCCAGTCATCTTCTAATCTCAAAGATATCGAGGCCTTTATGAATAAGTATCGCTTTGACTGTCCGGCCGCTATGGATAGGATCAAAGAGGACAGACCTATCACTATAAAGGATGATAAGGGGAATACCAGTAAATGCATTGCAGACATCGTCTCTCTCTTCATCACAATTATCGATAAATTAAGGCTTGAAATCAAATCCATGGATGAGGTCTGAGTCAGACAATTGTCTTATGAATGATCTGAAAATGACATTTAGTTTCTGAATGTGTTGTCTCTCTATCTCTTTTATAGCTTCAGCCGGACTTAAGAGAACTGTTCGACACTATGAATAGACTGACTTTGATTCCGACAGACTTCGAGGCGAAGGCAAAAGTTCATCAGTGGTTGACAACTATGTCTTCAATGGCCGCCAGCGATGAACTCAATGAAACACAAGTCCGACAATTGATCTTTGATTTGGAGTCTTCTTATAACGCATTCAATAAACTACTTCACGAGTCATAAGAATTGATTCAAAAAATTGTTTTATTTTTTATTATAAAAGAAATGAACAAAAGTTTTATTTATAAAGAAATTACAAGTTTTTCTGACGACAAGTATCTGTATTTTTATCCATTTTTTTTGTTAATATAAGTGAATATAATTTCAATTTTAAAGATTAAATAAAATACAACTTATTGTCCAATAATATAATGAATTAATTAATGATTTAATAGTCATTCGAATCATTAATATCTTAAGATTCTTATCATTTAAATCAAAATTAGAGAAAAAAGTGTTAAATTATAAGTTAAATAGAAGTGAAGATAATATCCGATCAATTGGTCCACTCTTTGATATTTTTAATCAATTGTTTCGAGTGTTTGATGGGATCTATTGGTTCGAAATTATAAGCAACTGATTTGACGCGAATCTCATCCATATATTGTTCCATTTTGGAGCCGATTCTGAACGTGAATTCTTTGAATTCGGCTGAAGACAGGACTTTCTGGTAATTTTGTGGTTCGTTTTCCTGGAGTCGACTCAACTCTTCTGCCGAAATGCCCAAAATCTTTTCCGCCTGTTCTTGGAATAGAGTCACCCATTGACCAGCCGTACAGTCACTCAAACCGAGTGACAAAATGAGACGCCATTGGAATTGTGGTGAATCTGTTTGACATCTGTCGCAGTGATAGAACCCATTGTTATTGTCGCGAACTTTCTTCAGACAACCATTTTGTCCGCACGCCATGTAAAGAGGTTGTCGACCCGTTTGGACAACTCTTGCCCTGACATTGAAGTAAGACCTGTCGGCGGTTATGGTCTGTTCATTGATTGAACACAAATACTTCCATTCATTGTTTTTGTTCTCTCCGCCGGTTTTACTCAACAGGTTTGTCGTCAGGTTTGGACCCTCTCTTGAGAACCACTCTATAAACACATTTCAATATTTGAGATAAAAACTAAATAAAAGTGTAATACCTTTGAGGGCTTCGGTTTCAGGTATGTCCGGATCGATCTGTAGAGTAGAGCTGCCGACAGTAGATAACGTCCGGCCATTATATTCGCCGACCACTGCGTTCTTAACAGCGATCACACAATTGGGCTGACAATCAAACTGTTCGGCCGTTTCGTTCCAAAGGGTCAGACAGACCTCATATGAAGTGTTGTCCACTAAATGGAGATCTCTTTTCTTCAACTCTTTGTTTGTTCTTCTGCTCGTAAGGGTAACGCAATCGTCAACTGATTTAAGAATTCCGATCACATCCACAACCGACTGAACTGCAACAGAAGCCAAGTCTTTGATTGGAATCAATTTGTATCTCATTTTCGGTGTTTCATCGGAAGCCTCATTGCATTCTTCAACCAAACTATCGCTGTTTAGAGTGATTTCGTAATCATTGGCCAAATTTGAAAACTTTTTATTCGCTGTCTTAACGGTTCCGCGACTTATGAGATAGACTTTATTCGTTTGAATCAAATCATAATATTTTTCACACTCTTTGGTGAACGCATTGATCCGAATCTCTCCACTGGAGTCCATCACATCGAATGAGAAGACAGATCCCTCTCCCTTAGCGTTACTCCAATTCCTTTTGTTGGCCTTTGAGGTGACCCGGGCTTTGATGAGCCAAGCGCTGAAGTAAGGAGTGATTGCAGTAATCGGACAAACATTGCCTGCATTTGCAGTCTTAGGGCTTGCGTTGGATGTATTCGGAAAACTGTTACCACCAAAGGAACGGTTGGTTTCGGTTCGGATTGTGATATTAACGCTGGAATCGGTGTTTAGATTGACATTCGATAAGAAGCCGACATTCGGCTCACTTTTGTCCAGTCTTTTACCAATCTTAGAGCCGGCCATCAGAGGCTTCATATCGCTTACAATAATAATCTGTAAAACGGATTAAATGTGAGTTAAAGTAGAAGCGAATGAGTGCAGTGTCTGACCTGTCTGTCCACTGATGGCTGACTATTGATGATATATGAAGACAACTCAATGACAGTAAACTTCTCGAACTCTCCCTTTGATATCCTTTCAATCAGTTCCGGTAAAACGACAATAAAATTACTGCAATTGTCTGATCCGTCGGTCATTTGAAATCTGTATTTCATTTGACTATTGGCTGAAGACATCTGTTTGTAGACAATGATTTGGAGGACAGGTTTGGCCACCTTTTCATTGGCCACTATCTTATTGATAGCGCCGTCCGTCAGATTCGGGTAATTGGCGTTCATTTTACCGATACTTGTCTTCAATCAACAGATTAAGAGTCAAACAAATTGTGAAAACTTTTGAACCTTTTGTCGACAAAACGTTTCAATTATTGTCTTATATTTTAAGCGCCAATCGACCCAACAGTGCAATAATGGCTTAACTCAATACTATTAAGCCTAGGATTTATCTCTTTATTCAAAATATAATAGACTTTTACTAATATTTACTAAACAGTCATCTGCACTTTAGAATCTATAACTTTATTATACTATAGATTCAATTAATTTCCCAGCAAAACCTATGTATCTAAAGGGTCATTATTTTCGATTTGATATACCCTATAATAACAATAAATCATTTTAAAAGCAATACAAATGATGTAATAAATTGAGAGTCCATTCAAAACGTAAACAATATTTGGCGACAAAACGTCTGAAAACGCCTTCAATTCAGACATCAATTGATTTAAACCACAATTTGTATGAAATGTCAGATTTAAAAGAGTTGTCTCAAAGACAGGTCTGCTTAGAAAAAGTGGATCCACTGAAGAGCAACCGTTTGGTCACATTTGTCAATCATTTCTTATTATCAGTTGTCCAACAGTTGAATGAATTGACGGCAACCGTCGACTCAAGACTTTATGATCTAAACAATCAAATCCTAAGATGTAATGCAAATCTAGTTATACTTGAGATGAAACTCAATTCAATTCCTGGTCTCTCATCGGTGGCCACAACTGCACCCGAACTCAACCCGAATATCACACAAAATAATATTTCATTACCAGAAACGACAGCAAAGAGTTTGGAAGACATTAGCGCTGAAGAGAAAGTCCAAACGGAAGACAATAGTAAAGAGACTACTATTGAGAATACGTCCGAAACTAATGGTCAACAAAATGATGTGACGGAAGAGGTAGACGAAGAAGAAGAAGAAGAGGCGCCCGAACCAGAAGACCCGCGAATAGCAAAATACAAGAAAATGGTTCAGTTGGGCATTCCTTTGGATGCTGTCCACCAGAAGATGAAAATGGATGGCATTGACACTCAACTCCTTAAACACTGAAAGACATTAATTAATGATTTAGTTATGCGTTTGTCTTACAATCTCTTCAATCGTTTTTCAAAGACATTGTATTTTATATTTTAAATCGATTTTAAATTATAATAAAAATCATATTTATTATTAAATTATGAGTTATTCTGAATGGCATTCAAATGATATCTGAATTCAAAAGTTAACAAACATTTTGGTTATAATAACTCAACAAAAAAAGTTTAAAACAAAAGTTAGAAAAGTTTGGTTCAAATGAATGAATGGTTTGATTGTATGGTCAAAAAAGGGAAGGGATGGGCACCGGAATAGTCTGAATTGAGTTATGGTTTGGACAACCACTTCGCACATTGAGCTAATAGTTCTGTCCGTAAGCCTACGTTTCACCACAACTGATAGGCTGTCGGTGTCTGACATGAATGCCATCTCTCACCCAATGCCTACAGTTGTGTACCGTTTCTATTGACCTACTCTTCCTTAAGAAGAAGTTCTGCGAGAACTCAGAACCGGACTTCTCAGACCTTCCCAAAGGTTTTTATCGAAACGATTGCCGTTTGTCTGTAACCTCTTGTGCGAACTCAACGCCCGTCCCTAAGCCCTAACCCAATACTTAAACTTATATACCCCTCAAACTCACACTCTTTTTCCAATTACAGTCTCTAATCAATTGATTCTATAATTTATAGTCATTTCAATATTTTTCTAAATATTTAGACTTTATATCAATTGAATTGATTTTATTGTAAATAATTTCATGTAAATCATTGAATAATTTGATATGAATTACATTCAATTCATTGTTTAGTTTTTATACTATTTTATAATTAAATATTTAAAATAAAAACTTTTCTGAATTTTATGTTCAATGCAATAGAAATTGTTTTTAATTTTTGCAAACATTTGTTAGTCGTCTAGAATTAGTTTTAATTTTATTTAAATAATTTTGAATCAAATAAAATCAGTTTTAAACTAAATTAATTCAAAATCAAAGTCTAATTCATTGGGAAATGTATTGAAAAAAATCGCCGAAAGATATCGATATAATCGCCAGACATGTGATGAATGAATACAATGTGTTATTGCATCAGATGTTTGACAACAATGAAGACATGAAGACATCACTTATCGTTAATTTGGTTTAAATTCAGTTTTAAATACTAATAAATAGTTTTATCATTAATTTAATTAAATGTTTAATAATTAATATCAATAAACAAACACTATATTTAAGATTTGATTGAATGTAAGTCACAAACAGTTTTATTTTCAAAATAATTTTATTTTAATTTTGTATAAACTTTACAAATATTCAAAACATTTCATTTAATTAATTATCAATAAATTGGTTATAAAAAGTCAATTAAAACATAATTTAAATAATGATTTATAAAAAATAACTAAAATTGAGCTTAAATTAGATTTAAAAATAAATAATTAAAATAATTGTTAATTGAGTCTAAATTGGCGTTAATTTCGTTTGTTTTTCCTTTTAATGAACTTATAATTAAAGAATTTAATAGAATTACAATCCGGATCAATGACCCGGGGGTTGGCCTTGAATTTGAGGCATTTTTTGGCACATTTTTCGCCGTTATATAACCCGGTCTCCCATTGACGGACACAAAGGGCACAGTTATTGAGACACAAATACATTCTGTTATTACTATTACTGGCAATCAATTTGTTTTCATTATTATTATTATTATTTGAATTGTTTGCCGAAGTGTTGTCCGACTCTTCACTTTTGACACCACTTGTGATCATCACTAACACTAAGACAATTGCAATGATAGGTCCTTTCAATTGATAATTCATTTTATTGTCTGCTTTTGGTTTTCTGTAAAATATTTATAACTTTTATTTAGTTTTTGAATTTAATTTAGTGTTAAACTTGTTAAACAGATTCATAGGAATTGTTTTTAAATCTAATTTTATTCTTACCTTTGATTTCGAGAATTTATTTAAGTATTCATTCACACGATTGACAAATTTGAGTGCAATTCAAATATTATTTTAAAAAAAGTAGTAAATAAGTGAAATCAATAAATAGATTATTGTTTAGACGTTAATGAAAAATAAAATGTTTGTAAGAATTACTTCTTGGAAAACATGATTTCAAAACAGAACTATTTTTAAGTTTTTTCTTCTATTTAATTATGTTTTTCGGAAAAAGTTTTTTATCTGAAATGAAAGCTTAAGAACCGATATATTTATACTTATTTAGAAACTTAGAGGTGGAGTGTATTGAAAGTTAGCCAGAGTTTGATCACTCGGTTTGGCAATGATTTTGATTGAAAGTAAATCATCATTTAGGCCAAGGATGCAAACGATCGGCAAAATCCTTGTCCTTCCTATACAACACTTTCCGGATCATTGCTATTAAAACTATTCCATAGTTTTTATTAGAGATATATTTGTAATATCTTTGAGATTTTTATTTCTAATTTTATTGAATACCTTGTATTGATTTGGAGGTTATGAGAGGTTATCGATATTTAAACTTTTGATTTAATTTTTAGCCAAAAGCCAAATATAGAAGAATGTCGTCAAGAATTGAATGCCATTTCGAGGGAATCTTATTTTAGAAATGATTTTTCGCGCAATTGTCCGAAAATTCTCTTCAATCGCAACAATTCAGTTAAAAACGTCAAAAAACGCTAAATTAGTTAAGAAAATGTTGTCTCAAAACTCGGAAGCGCTTCAGATATTCAAAGAAATCGTTAAATTACCAGAAATTAAGACTTTGGAAAACGTATTCACTTCTAATGGATATGAATTGGTATTTGAATTGAATAACAGATAAAACAAATATTGAGTTGAAATGACATTAGTTTTTGTTAACTAATCGTTAGCGTATGGCCGGCGGCGCTGTTCGGGACATCTTATGTGGTATTCAACCGAATGATATTGACTTCGCTTCCAATGCGACCCCAAACCAAATGATTAATATAATGAGGTTTTCACTAATCTATGCATTCATTGCTTTTATATTGATTACGAATTTTCTTTTATTAGAGACAAAGAGAATATCCGTCTCATAACCACTCCTTCGGGTTTGACTCAACACTTATTCTTGTATTTGATTACACTTTTAATTAATTGTTTGCCATTGAAGGTGAAAAACACGGAACTATCACCGCTCGGATCAATGACAAACACCAGTTTGAGATAACCACTCTTAGAATAGATAAGTTCACTGATGGAAGACATGCGGAGGTTGTGTTTGTCAATGACTGGAAAATAGGTTTTCTTTTATAAAGTTTTCTATTTTTAAATTAATTATTAAGTCTTAGAAAAAATGTTAAACAATTTGAATATTTCTTATATCTTTCAGACGCCTCCCGTCGGGATCTAACCATTAATTCAATGTTTTTGGATTTGAATGGAAATCTTTACGACTATTTCAAGGGTGAGGACGATCTTAAGAATAAAGTGATTCAATTCGTTGGCGAATCTGAGTCACGAATACGAGAGGATTATCTCAGAATTTTACGGTATTTTCGATTTCACTGTCGGTTCGGTTGTCCCGCAAAACACGATTCACAGACACTGTCTATAATCCAAAACAATTGCGAGGGTTTGCAGCAAATCAGTGGCGAAAGGATTTGGGCCGAACTCAAGAGGATTATAGTTCACAAGAACTGTGAAGACGTTTTCGATGTTATGTTTAATGAAATACAAATCGGAAAATATTTGGGATTTAGTGGCGATTCGCTTGATTTGAATGAATTCCGTAAAGTGTTGTCTAATTTAAGAAATGGTGTCGACAGCGGACACATTGATTGCTGGGAAGCGTCCACTTTGTTTGCGGCTCTGGTCAGGGAATCGGAGGAATTGCTTGCAGTTGTTAAGCGAATAAAGATGTCAAACAACGAAAAGGATTGTATTCTTTATATAATCACAAATCGACACGAATTTCTGAATTTCAATTTAAAGGCTTTGAAAACACAATTAGCGCTAACGCCTAAACCAAACCAAACAAATCTAAAGAAATCTATTATTGAATGTTTGAAATATTGCGGACTTTTCTCGCAAATCAGTTCCATATCCGAGTGGACAATACCTGAGTTCCCATTCACTGGTCATCTGATCACTGGAAGAGTTAATAAAAGAACTTTAATTAAAGATATAATAAATGATTTGAAACTTTTTTGGGCAAAGAGTGACTTCCAGTGCACTGAAGAGGACCTGAAGACTGAATTGGAAAGACTTTTACAAAACGATAAATACAAATCATAATTCATTTTACAATTAATTAAATTTATATTTTCAATAAAAAGATAATTTTCACTGAATTTATATAAAAGTATTTTAATCTTTAAAGTTCTGACACTAGACCTAATCAAAGGCCAGGCATTGACAGCATTTCATAATTAATACATTATTTCACTGAAAAAAAAGAAGTTTAATATTGAATAAAATTTTTATTCCGGTATTTGATTAGCAGTAGAGAGGAGGCCATCGAGTGATTGCTTTAAAGGACTCTTACTTTTAACTAAAGGCTGTCTTCTTTTGATAAATCTCTAGTCTTGAGCTTAAAATGCACTGAATATTGATATTAAATACAAAATCACTTTATTTTATAAAAAAATTTCCTGACTTTGAAGTAATGGTAACTAATTTACATGAAATCCTTTATTGATTTGAAGGTATTTCCTCTTTCAATGGCAATCCTTAAACTAATCTTAACATTAAATTAAAAGAAAAAAAATTTTCAATTAATTAATTGTTTCAAAAATGAAGGAAATTATTTAAACGCCATTATAATACCACTTATTTTGACCCTAATCTTGAGTTTTCAATAATTAAAACATTTATTATATAATAGTAAAGAAGAAAAAATCAAATTTATTGAAATGTGTGAAAGAATTGCATTTATTTGGAATTTTTTGTTTCTTGAAATGAAATAAATTCTACAAAATTATTGAATTTTGAATTGAATTTTATTGGTTTTGTCGATCACTATATCAAATAAATGCCTATTAATTGGCAATAATTTTCTATTGCTTTGCATTATATAACAAATTTGAATAAAAAAATTTATTTTTATCTCAAATATATCTAAAACTACAGAAATAATATAT
>JAQIYF010000265.1:0-11482 GCA_034700865.1 Oribatida sp. Gr-Ori-00025
ATATTTAATAAATGCTTTTTACGATCAAAGAGTCAAACACTAGTCTATTGTATGAATAATAGCAGTGAATAGCTTAATATGAATACAGAATATTCTGATAAATATTTATCAAAACTTATTGCAATCAGAAAATAGGCTTTCATTGAATTTCGGAATCTATTAATAATTGATATGTAATTAAAATCTGAAATAAAATAAAATAAAAAGCATTTATTGATTGAAAAGTTTTCAAAATTCTTGAATTCCTTTTACACGTTTCGAGAGAAATCTTATGAATAAGTTATTGAATAAAATATTAGAATATTTTGGGCAAAAGTTTTGCCCAAAATTTAGTGATATATTAAAATTTATTTTCTTAATGACAGCCGTCGGGCCGTCGACTCTTGGATTTTATTTTTAAACTAAATGTAAAATTTATAAAATATTTACGAATGAAATCCTCTAACCGTTGGATTTGACTTAAAATTATTAAAGTTTTCATAAGAGGATTAAAATAAGTTTTTCTTTTTGAAAAACATGTAATTTTGAAAATAAATCTCAAATATTCTTCAATTTATATAAAAGTATTTTATTATCTATTTAGGGGTTTTGGTGTTTGAAAATGCGATGCCTTACCGAACAGGTATACGTCGACGATCTGGAGGCCGATGAGGAAGGAATTGCCGAGACTTTAATGGATGACAATTCGATAGCACAGGTCGCACGACCGGGAACTTCCCTTCGAACAGCCACCGCCAGACCTATGCAAACGAGTCAATCTGTACGACCCGTCACTCAATCTGGTAGACCAGTCACTGGAATGCTAAGACCAGGCACTCAGGGAAGACTGGGGACTATGGAAAATGCATTAAAAACTCCCCGAACATCACGAACCGCTCGGCCAATGACCTCATCTTCGGGCAGATTTGTTCGAATGGGAACGGCATCTATGCTAACACAGGCTGACGGGCCTTTTATTAATTTGGGTCGACTTAATATTGGAAAATATGCTGGAATTCCAACACTCGCTAAACCACTCTTTGAATACATCTATTTTCAAGAAAACAATATTCGAGTGGCACTGGAATTGGCGGCCAAAGCGACTGAAATTAATCAATTTAAGGACTGGTGGTGGAAGGTATGGCCAGTACTCCATACCATTACTGCTATTCAATTATATATACGACAAGTATTAACAGAAATATTTGTATTTTAGGTTCAATTAGGGAAATGTTATTATAAGATAGGAATGATTAGAGACGCGGAAAAACAGTTTCGATCAGCACTTAAACACATTGAAGTGCCGGTTGAGGTCTACCTATGGTTAGGCAAAGTCTATGAAAAGCTGGACCAGCCGTTGGCAGCACTAGATGTTTATAGTGATGGCCTAAGCAAATACCCGGGCGAGACATTCCTCATCACATACGCGGCCAGAATTCATGAGACAATGAATGAAATGGAAGATTCTGTTCGTCTCTACAAAGAAGTCCTCATTTATGATGCGATTAATATCGAAGCGATTGCATCGATAGCTATGAACCACTTCTATAACGATCAGCCGGAGATCGCTCTAAGATATTACAGACGTATCCTCCAAATGGGTACCTGTAATGCACAGATATATAACAATTTAGGCCTTTCCTGCTATCTGTCCCAACAGTTCGATATGGCTATCACTTGCTTTGAAAGAGCCCTTATGTTCGCCGAAACAGATGAAGTGATTGCCGATATCTGGTATAATATCGGCCATTTGGCCATTGGTTCGGGTGATAAGCAGTTGGCCTCTCAGTGCTTCCGTTTAGCACTGGTATCCAATAATGATCACTCGGAGGCCTACAATAATTTAGGTGTTCTTGAGATGAATAAAAGCAATCCCACGACAACTAATATACAACAATCTAAGGCTTACTTCCAATCGTCCGCTACTATTGGAAAGCATTTGTAAGAATTGTTTGCATTTTATTAGTAAAATAACAAGAATTGAGTCAATTCTATAGAAACTAATTATACAATAGAACAGGAATTTTAATATTTTTAACAATTCTTTTGTCAACTTTTCAAGAGAAGGAGAGATAAGAGTTTGAAAAGTGAATAAAATCTGTTGAATACTGTATATGAAAAACACATTTTAATAGAATTGAAATATTTTTAAGATTAATGTAATATAAAAATAATTAGAAATTGATTTCTGTTTAACAGATATGAACCGCATTACAATCAGGCGCTGTTGGCCGAGAAGATGGGTCACTACGACCTCAGCTTTAATTACGTGAATAAGTCCATTGAGTTATATCCGGATCATTACGCGTCTCAAGAATTGCTAAACAAAGTGAAGAAACTCTACGAAAGTGTCTGAAAATTGTTTGACCGCTTAGTATAGAATTGATTTCAAGAAACATATAATAAAAATATTTACGAATATTTAGAATAACTTTCTTTAAAGTCCACTGAATTCTGATAAAAGAATTTTAGATTTCGTTATACGATATATAACTTTAATATTGAAAAGAATTTTTGAGATATTTCCCAACAGTGTGAGAGAGTGTGCGACCGCTCGACCCATACCTGCATAATATTGAATACCATTCCCCTCAAAACCCTAATATCGAGAACGCATTCCAGAGCTCCTGCACAGCACACACGCATTCCTGAGCTTATTGTCGCACAATATGGTAGAGCAGAAGCAAACCATATGTCTGTCTGTCTCTCAATATAATTGTTAGACTTTTCCGCAAAAGATTAAGTCTTAACCAATGCATAGGAATCTAAGCACTGATCAGATCTGACATTCAATACATTTCTATTAAGATTTTTCTCATTTCATTCATATCACTGAAAATCAAAATTATTTCCACATTTAGTCAATACTTAAAAGGAATGGAAAAACAGTTTTTGGCATTAAATTCAAACCTATTTTCCAATAAATAATATCAAAAGAAATATTGATTTCAATGTTAAAAAAGAGTTCAATTAAATTGCAAATAGGATTCAGAGACAGAATATATCCCTTCTATTGACTGAAAAAAATGATTAAATTTAAGGCAAACCTAAAGAAAAATCTAAGAAATCGTTTCAAAATACAAAATATCAATATATTATTGAATGGGGTTTAAGGCAAAACACCTCCGCATTGGACGGCGCCTACACTTCACAAATCAATTTAAAATATTATTTAATATTTGTAACAAATGACCAAAAATTTAATTCAATTTTTTTGATAAAAGTTTCAATCAGTTAACAGAATCCCCGTTTGGCCCCAATTCTCATAATTTTATTAAATCATAAATTAATGCAAAAAAAATAATTGATTTTGAATTCACACCAAAAGTCCGATATATTTGGTTCGCGGGTATTGTCGGGTGAGTTGTGGCCATTGGACTAATAAGTGGTCAACACTTCGACAATAATAGAGTAGTTTTGCAGACAATGAGAGCGAATCAGTTCTGCAGAAGCTTTCGATGAAAACAATGGTAACTCTTCTTAAGAGCAGTTTCGCCGACAAACAGATGGGAACACAAACTCCCGGACCGTTGCAGACAATCACTTGAGGACTGACTTTATAGATGATAACCAATGACTCCATTAATGAGATAATTGTCGTCACTATTGATGTCCAATAGCTTTGTCCGACGGAACGACTTCTTCGGATAGAAAGCAATTGACAATCACTGAGCGATTCCATGAGTTGTTTGACTTTGCGTTCACTCAATAGATCATCATTTGATGCGATGAAAGTGATTGGACTATACTTTCCATCAATTGATCCCATCTTCAGACCACTCAATAGAGACATCATTTCTGAAGTATGTCCTCCACTGCCCAACACTACCATCAAAGACAGACAATCGTTGTTCACATCTCTTGTATTCTTCTGAATATCAAGTCTTGTTTGACATCTTCTGATGTAATGAACAATAATTGCGATAAAAATCAAACAAAGAGTGAAAGCAATGAATGAAAAGCAATGAAAACATTCAAACATTTCTTCAATTCATTTAAATATTAAAACTCTTAAAGACTTTAAAACTTTTGTTTACAAACAACACATGATTTTACAGTTCAGACACGACTGTCCTCTACGGCCAGAGATGTCAGTGCTATCGGCCTCTCAGGTCAGTCCAACTTTGAGCCAATCAGAGGCAAGGCTTCGGGCGTTCAGTCATTGTCTTCAAAGACTCGTTTCAATGCATTTGTTTCTCAAGTGATCCCCACTTCAGACCCCCCGACAAGTGCTGAGCAGCCAATCAGAGGTCAGAACTATTCCCATAATAGGGAAAAGCGTTAAGAGGTTTGGGAGTTAAGGGACTGTTAGGGGATTGGGAGGCACTGGGAGTGGACTTCAGGTGCCCTTACATTCGGTCAACACTTTCAATGGGAACTCCATTTTCATAGGTTTTCATATCATTTGATACAAAACTCACTTAATATTCGTTATAATGAATGAAAAAATTGTTATAAAAATGAATTAAATTTACGATTATTTGAATGTCTTATCAATCGATGCCTTAATTCATAAAACGAGTGATAACTGACTCATAATTATGTGATTTCTTATAACTATTGTTATCTTTAAGTCAATTCTCATTTTTAAAGATAAAAAGTTTTTTTAAAAATAATTATTTATTCAAATTCTAAACAATCCTTCCGTCCCTTCGGGTTAACCAAAGATTACCACAAAATCCAAGACTTCTTTCATTCAATGCATCCAATAATGTGTCGACTCTTTGGCTGCGGTCGAGACCAACATCGGGACCAACAAAGACACAGTTGAGGACAAGACTCGGGTTAGCATTCAATGACTTTTTGCTAATTTCCTTATTATTTGTATGTCTGAAGAGGTCATCGAGTGATCAGATCTTAGATATCAATAGAAATACTCGAATCCAGACATCAATTCAATTGATTTTCTTGTATTTTAAAAAGTTTTTTACATTTTTACGGAAACTTTATTTATCATACTGTATAGTGAACTCCTTTATAGTGAATGGAAATTAAATTTTCTTTTTAATTATATAATTAAATACTTCTATTAAAGGCGGATATAATAAACTTCTGGCAGACCTTCATTATAAAGGGTTTATGTTTTTAAAGTTAATTTTTAAATTGTATTCAATTACTTGAATCTTACGCTCAATTTATGTTTAGTTTGTTTAGAAAATGGATATAAAATGCATTTAATGTGGGATTCAATAGAGTTTTCACTTTAATTACTCTTATTTTCATTCAATTGTTTTATTTTCAGGTTTTTCTTATGAATGTTGTGCCACAAAACAGAATCTCTTTTGAGTCACAAAATGCAAAATTTTTATACATTTTTATTATTTAATATAATTATCTCAATATATGGCACGGATTGGGCAGAAGGGGGTGAGTCTGACGTCTATTTCATTTATTTTTATTCAAGTCCTCATTATTTTTGACACTTCTTTAACAAAATGTTAGACTCCTTTGAAATCCTAATTATTCTATGAATAATAGTTGTAATAAAATGCATACGTTTTCAGCTCCCGATCCTCCGCGAGAGCTAGTAATAGATGTCCAATCGGGCAAATCAGTGGAATTGGATTGGAAGCCACCGCTCAAAGGAGGTGTCAGTGGCTATAAGTTAGCTATAGTTCCGCTTTCAGAACAGGACGAGACAGGGATTAGAAATGTCCAAATCGGTGCTAACGATGCGCTTCCTATTGCTGTCAGAGATCTAACGCCCGGCGCCTCATATGAAGTGCAATTGCATTCAACACTTCTAAGCAAAGCGTCGAATGTGTTCTTATCGGCGAACTTCACGACCAAACCCAACACTCCGGGAAGGTTTATAGTCTGGTTCCGGAATGAGACAACACTACTAGTGCTATGGCAGCCCCCATATCCGGCCGGCATTTTCGATCAGTACAGGGTTAGCATTATTCCCGAAGATTCCGTTCAATCAGTACTTTATGTTGAAAAAGAGACCGAACCTCCCGGTCCGGCACAGGCGGCCTTCTATGGGTTAACTCCCGGTAGAGCTTACAATATATCCGTCCAGACTGTGAGTCAGTCGCAAATCAGTGATCCGACTGAAGCCCAGTACCGAACAGTGCCTTTACCGCCAACTAATGTAACCTTTGACCGAAACACTATCTCTTCGTATTCTTTTGACGTCCATTGGAGTCCTCCCAAGTCGTTGTCTGAATTCGATAGATATCAGGTGTCGTTAGGCGTCAGAAACTCTTTGCCCAAAATTGTGGCCAAAGACGAGCCACGAATCGCACACTTCTCTGAAGACTTAGATCCGGGAAAAACATATGAAGTGGTGGTGAAGTCAGTTTCGGGAAACGTGGCCTCTTGGCCCGTCTCGGGCAACATCACTACCCGACCCCTTCCTGTTATTGAACTTAAATCAAGACCTGGAAAGTCGTCGGATATATTCCTGGAGTGGACGGCCAACAACGAGAGCAGTCAGGACTCATTTATGGTCACATATCACGAACTCGAGGCCTTCAATTCGGACGGTTCTGTCCAAGTGGTGAAGGATTCGACACTACATCTGACGAGTCTATTGGCCGGACGTAACTATTCTATAGCTGTTGTCGCCATTTCCAAAGGTGTCTACAGTGAGAACACAATTGTCTATCAACCGACACGTCCGGCCTCTCCCGTCATTGGTGTTGTCGAACCGATTTCAGGTCGTGCTCTGAACGTCTCGTGGAAATGGGACGTCACCTCAAAACAGGACTCCTATAAGATTGGGTGGACTCGAAGTGATACCAAAGAAAAAAAAGATTCAGTCGTTAAAAACAATTGGCTTCTTCTGGAAGACCTCTATCCCGGCGCTGGTTATGAGATATCTGTGTCAGCCATTAGTTATGGTTTGGTGTCAGACCCGCACTCATACTACCAGACAGTCCTTCCGCGTTCGCCCGAAAACTTTCAAATAGCAAAACACAGCAACTCTTCATTGAGCTTATCGTGGATTTCGCCGAAGGAGTCACTCGTAGACCACTATATTGTTCGCTATAAAGCTGTCGGTCAGACCTCATGGCGTGAATTATCTCCAATTAATACGACTTCTTATGAGATCAAAGACCTAACGGCTGGTGAAAAGTATTTTGTTAGAGTGGCGACGGTTAGCAATAAAGCCGAGAGTCCGGACATCCGTGAAGTCGAACAAACATTATATCCGAACCCTATCTTTGATGTGAAGCATACCATTGATTCGCATAACATAACCTTCCAATGGGTTGTTCCCAACGGAAGAATTGATTTTTATAATATTGTTTACAATACTGTCAGAGAAGCGACAAAACAAGAATCGAAACAAATTAATGGTTCCATTGGTTTGGAAACAATGACTGTTTTGATTGATTCTCTCAAACCGGGAGAACAGTATTCCTTCAGATTCTATGTCATTAGTAATAATCTCAGGAGTGAAGGCATTGGTCTTCAGATCAGAACCAGTAAGTGATTGACATTTTTGTTGAATTGTTTTCAATTAATTAACCATTTTTTGTCTTCAGTGCCGGTAATCGATTCGGTTATAAACCTTGTGATCGACGAACACGAGACCAAGATTTTGCGAATTAAATACACTCCGACGCCGACGAGGAATGTTGTCTTTGATAGATATCGCTTCCATTTGAGCGGAACTAATATCCCGGCGCAGGAAAAGATATTTAATGACACGAATCGATTGGTTATATTCGATAACTTAGTTCCGGGCCGTCTCTACAACCTTAGCATTTGGACAGTGAGTGGCGGCACGTCTTCGAATCCAATCCAACGTCAGGCCCGTCTATATCCCGAACCTATTCGTTCGATATCAGCGCTATCGGTGACCGACAATCAAATAACCCTTTCGTGGGAAGTCCCGTACGGAGACAAAGATGGATATGAAGTCCAGTATTTAGATCCACACGAGAAGACTCTTGTGGTAAACGTGACGTTCTCTGAGAAAATCGATTATTTAAACCTCAAACCACACAATAACTACACTTTTGTTGTGACAACACTTTCCGGTTACGGGACGTCAACAATGCTCAGGAGTTCTCCCGTTTCGCAGACATTCCTAACACTGGAATCAGTTCCGGGAAAAGTGGCGTATTTTCAATCAGTTGACGTCAAACCGAATGAAGTGACTCTTCAGTGGTCACTCCCGGCCTCCGAAATGAACGGAATTCTGACCGGATATAAGATTAGTTATTATATTAAAGGAAATCCAGTTATGAAACACCAGTTGTTCGAACCGGGCGATAGTCAGGGAACTATTTATAATCTTATACCCGGAAAACTATATGTCTTTCAAATCCAAGCGCACACCAAAGTAGGTCCGGGACATAAAGCTCTTTGGGAGGAAACCATGCCTATTTGGTCGGCCCCTATACCCGCTGATAATGTCTTTCCAACGGAGGTCATCCACACCTCCACTACTATTCGGATCAGATTCCGAAAGAACTACTTCTCCAATATGTACGGCCCCGTCAATGCATACGCTGTCATTGTTGCAGAAGACGACTCAATCAGTACCTCGAGTCTCCTGGACCTGCCCTCTTGGAATGAGGTTCAGGAACAGTCTGTTTGGCCCCCATATCAGGCATCGGAGCCATTCTTTCCCTTCAACTCAACTATTGTCGAAGACTTCACTGTTGGGACTGAAGACTGTTCTAATTCAGGCAATAAGTACTGTAACGGACCTCTAAAGCCTGGAACCACTTACAAGATAAGAATCCGAGCCTTTACTACACCCGAGAAGTTCACAGACACTGTCTATTCGTATTCGATATCAACAGATCCGGACAACACTGCCATATATTTAGGAGTTTTCCTGCCATTAGTACTTCTGATAGCTTTGGCCGGAATTGTGATATATCTGAAACAACGAAGACTCGGACCCTTCAGTGCCACCAAAAAGGCCAGTAATACTCATCACAGCGGCAAAGAAGACACCCTTTCTATAGCTGAGAGCGAACTCATAACCAGCCGTCCCATCAAATTGAAGGACTTTTCCGAACATTTCCGGATAATGTCCGCCGACTCTGATTTCAGATTTTCGGAAGAGTTTGAACTCTTGAAACACGTCGGACGCGATAAGCCCTGCAATGCGGCCGACCTTCCAGTCAATCGACCGAAGAATAGGTTTACAAATATTCTTCCGTACGATCACTCGAGAGTCAAACTATTGCCGACCGACGACGAGGACGGCTCTGATTTTATAAATGCTAACTATATTCCCGGTTATAACAGTCCGCGAGAGTTCATCGTAACTCAGGGCCCACTCCATAGCACTAGAGATGACTTCTGGCGTATGGCGTGGGAACAGAACTCCCGTTCCATTGTTATGCTCACCCGTTGTATAGAGAAGGGTAGAGAAAAGTGCGACCATTACTGGCCATACGATACGGCGCCTGTATTTTACGGCGACATTCAGGTGACGATTCTTAATGAGTCTCAATATCCTGATTGGACTATAGCTGAACTCAAAGTGATGCGAGTGAGTAGTAGTGAATACAACTTTCCATACGTTCCTAAAATTAATTTGTTTTACCATTTATTGTCCAAAAGGGCGATCAGTCGCGTATTGTCCGACACTTTCACTTCACTACTTGGCCCGACTTCGGTGTTCCCGAACCGCCAAAAACTTTAGTTAAATTTGTCAGAGCTTTCAGAGAGCGGTGCTCTCCGGACAACAATAAGCCAATTATAGTCCACTGCTCTGCGGGCGTCGGCCGCTCCGGAACTTTCATAGCATTGGATAGAATTTTACAGCGAATTAATAAATACGATTCGGTGGACATCTTCGGCATTGTCTATGAGATGCGTAGAGAACGGGTTTGGATGGTTCAGAACGAAGTGAGTCATTCCCGAACACCCTTTCCCTTCAGTCCAATACTAATTGAATTGTTTTGATTGATAGCAACAATACATATGTATTCACGAATGCCTTCTCTGTGTTCTTGAGGGCAAAGAAGATCTGATGGACTCTCCGAGACTTGAAATGCATGACAACCAGGGATTCGAAGGTTTGATTCAATTTTTATTTTAAAGATTTTTTAAAAAAAATTATTCGAAATATCATTACATTTACAGAAAGCGCACAAAAGAAAGCATTTCTAACCAATACCTAAAAAAAGTCTTCAAAAACCAAATTAATTTACGACAAAAATATTTTTTATATTTTAAAAAGTTTTTTAATTCTATAAAATTGACTGAAATTTCGATGAAATTGTGTTTGGAATCAGAATCTCATTATTAGAAATAGATTTTAATAAATGAAAGGAATTTCAGAATAAGAACTGAAAGACAATAAAAGGACTCCAATATTGAGTGACAATCGAGTGGTTGCGGGAAAAGAGTTGGAAATTGAATGTAAATTCAAGTATTCATTGAATTATACATTAGTTTAGTCATTGATTATGAATATTGTTTTCAGAACTAAAAATAGTACTAAATATTTGATTAATTGATTGAATCTTTTTTATCTAAATTATGTCTAAAAACCCGTTTGAATATAATATTCATAAATAATATTTTGCAATATTTTGTTAACAATTATCCGAATTAATGGCAATTTTTATGTTTCAGATGACGAGGGAATCGCCGAATCGGGCATTTAATCGCAAAATCACTGCTTTTTTAGTTCAATTTTACCCCAAATTTAAGTATTTTTTATTTATTTACTTAAATCAATGCAATATTTGTTATAATTGACAACATTTTTAGAAATTTATTTTCCATTTGATTCACAATTTTTTGCTATTTTTATAACTTTTTTAATTAATTCTGTGAAAAGACGAACAAATATTTTGTATTTTTTTTGTTAATAATTTATATTTTTTATTACTAACGACTAAACTATTAATTATTTTTTTTGTAGTTTTTATTCAATTGTTATATAATTTATTATTCAATAGGTTTTGTCAATCATTTTGAATCTCAAAATAGTTTTAAAAACATTTTTGATTTTGAATTATAGCTAAAATTTTTCTAAATTAATGTCTGCATTCAGTACTTAAATCAATGTTTTATTTACATTACATTCCAATTGAATTTCATTAAAAAATATATATTTATTATATCGAAACTCATCTAAAAAACTAATTAAACGGCAATTAATTTGAGGTCTATTTGAATTCAATATTCTATTGATGTTATGCCTGATATGTATACCAAAAATTAGCTTTTTATGGGCTAATTAGCCCTTAATATCGGTATTAAATGATTGGCTTTTAGTATACAATTAGAATTGAATACATATCTGGTATATAACTAATAGAATATAGAATTTAAATTGACCTCAACTTAATTCTTGTTATAAAAAATAATTTATTTTTTTTATAATTATAGTCGCATTGAAAGCAAGACTTTTATGAAATATAAAAATAACTGCTTTTTAAATGAAATACTTTTTATTAATGAACTTAAATAATACAAAAAAAGGATTAATTTTAATAACAAATTATTAAATATTTTGAGCGAATCTCTTAAAACAATCGATTAATGCTTTTAATTAAATGAATACCTGTTTTGAAGA
>JAQIYF010000266.1:0-11465 GCA_034700865.1 Oribatida sp. Gr-Ori-00025
TTCTTTTGATTTCTCGACTTTATTGGCTTCCAATTGATTAAGTGCTTCGTCTTCTATACGAAGTGATGGCAAACTATGGGAACTAAGAGTTCTCTGAATCGACAAATTGCCAGACCGTGAAGCAGAGGCCGGAACGGCAATAGTACTCAAAGTGAGTTCGGATGAGATATCCTCTACAGTGCGCGGAGGGGTCAGAAGGTTCTGTAAAAATAAGAGTATTTCATGAATTTAATGGGAATAAGAGGTTGTCGTCGAAAAAGAAATGCATTGTTTGGATAGAAAGTCAACTAAAATAATAAACGATAAGTGAAAACAAATAATTAGATAAATAAATACTTTATTTAAGTTTCGTCTATCGATGTAGAACTGGTGCTGCGCTATAGCCATAGACCAAATGCATTTCGTTAGGGCAGCGCTGGCGGCGAACCAGACATAGACAGTGACATTGCACGGACCAAACGTTCTTCGGCTCACAGACACCCTAAATGGTGCACAAGTCGAATGAGTAAAGCGCTCAATGAATAGCCAGAGTTAAACAGAAATATAACACAACTTTCCAAATGTTAGATATAATAGCCATAAATGTTAGTAAAAATAACTTTTTTATTACGATTTCAGAGTTAGAAATGCGAATTATTTTTTATATTTTTGTTAGTGAAGAGAAAGTATTTGATTTCAAGTGAAAGTTCTGGTCGACTGTTCACTTGATATTAGTTTTATAGTCGAATGAGTTTTAGAGTTTTAGTGCAATTACTGGCAGACAAGACATGAAGACATGCAACACATGCAGTGTAACCGATAAGAAGAAAGGCAAAGGAATGTCTCATTTGTGACCATTCGGTGAGCACTTACTGTGTCGTCGGATCAGTGATTGCGGTCGAGAGATCGTCAATAGTGTCGACCGATTCCTCGATTGCGTTCTCATATAAATTGATTGAACTTAACGTATGGACAACACTATAGAAGTGGATGGAAGTGGTGTCGATGGGATGGGCAGTGAATGGCAATACAAACAGATATATCAATACAAATGAATAAATAAATAGTGATTTGAGTGCAGAGGAGGAGAAAAATTTGTTTAGTTATTAACCATTCGTTTGCAAACTATTCAATACAACATTTCAAATGATTTTTTGGGGAAAAAGTTATATAAATCTGTCGAAAAATAGGTTTTTAAAAAAATGTGATGTTTTTAAGAAAAAAAGTTTATTTGAAAAGTTAAGAACTGAATAACTTTTCAGTGAATGTGTGATAGATATGTTGTGAACATAACACTAGCACTGGTAAGCACCGGGTGTTTTTGGTGTTCGAGCACTGAAACACATTCTATAAGTGAGTGAAGACTAACGAGTGAACGAAAATATTTAGTTTCAAAACAAATGGTTCACTCGATTCCAAGTATGAAATCTGAAGAAAACATTCCATAAAAGAAGGCAAAAAAAAAGAGGAGAAAATTGTAATTCAATTATTGTTCAGCACTTGGATGTCAGACCCAATACTGCAATGACTAATGGAAAGACAAATTGCAAAATATTGACTAAAATCACTGAAATATATGATTACTGTTATAAACCGAAAGGAGAACTGCTATTGAATGCAAAAATCCGTTATAACAAGTGATATGTTATCTAATCATCAAAAGCACAAAACGTCTGAAGCATTGCTTAAATTAAATAGTTTTATGATATTCACAGACAAATAATTCTCTAATCAAATCAAAAGCCAAATAATATAAAAAAAAAAGAAAAAAAACTAATGAATAAAAATGTATTTCCAATGACTAACCGCTTCGGATCTCTGACTTCGATCGAGAATTTCTTTTCTCTGAAGTACAGGTTCTCGAGTTGTTTCCACAAGAAGTTTCGACGCGGAATACGTCTATCGTTATAATCAAATTGATTGATGCCTTTATAGCTCAGTCCCAGCCAATACGGAATACCTGTTTTATCCTTCAGGTTCAGGCGCGCACAGGTAGGAGAGGGCGAACGGATAGAGTAAGAGAGAGGAGAAGACGTAAGAATTAGAAATAAAATTATAAATTTGGAGAAAATTATATAATAATCGCTGCAATGATTGCAATAATGATTGCAGTGATTGTGCGAACAAAACAGAGATTTTATATCTATTTTCTTTGCGCTAAAACCTAAACCTAATTGATGTTTAGGTGAAAAATAATTGATTATTAGGAATGGTATTCATTTTTGGCTTACTTTGACTTCATAGAAGTGGACCCCATATGTCGGCTGTTTCTCAATTATTGACATATATTTGACGATCGCATCGCCACGACTTTGACCCCTAAGCCCTTTGTAGTCTTCAATTACCTTATCCTCACTTGTAATCAAAGATAAAATGGAAATAAAATTATATAACTTTTAATGACATTTGTTGGCAATGAATGCGGATATTTCTGAGATTACTTCAATTGATAGTAAAACAAAGTAATAATAAAAATTAAATTGAATTAAAAAAATGCATTCACTATAAGAACAAAAGGAAAAGATTTTTTATATAAATTAAAATATAAGAGACAGACAGGCATTCAATGTTTGGAGCATTGAATTGAGGAATTTTTTTTAATGGATATACTGTTTTAAATCAATTACAATAGACTTCAACTAAAAATTATATGCATTTTATTTTTAGATACGAAATCAAAAATTTAAAATAAAACTCAGAAATATTGTTATATATTTTTGGATGAATGGCCTGATAGGCACAGACAGTGTTAGGGCACTCACCAGACTTGAAGAGATGGCAGTTCTTTGATTATATACGTCGGTATTAACTGTAGTTTTTTCAGATAAGTCCTTGTCTTTGATTCACTGTTGCGAATGACAGACAGAATGGAAGTGAATAAGAGATATAAATAATAAAAATGAAGAGAAATATAATGATTAATAGAAGATAAGTACTCAACACGACTGACATAACGGGAAAATACTACTCTTTATTAACTTCAACACAAGAATACTATTCACTATTCTTTCATAAGATATATACTAATCATGAAAAGACTCGTTATATTCAGTTAAGAAAACTATTTATCGCTTAAATCAAACGCTAAAAATACATTTCACTATTAAAAGAATAGCCGAAACACAAGGTTTTTAGTGAATTAGAAATTTAGAAATAATAGTGGAATTCAAAGGTCTAACACATAAAACAAAACACTGTATTAAATAATGGCAACTATTCATTGGGAAAGGCATTCCTCATTCTCTCACTTCTAATCAGTCTTAAAATTGCACGAAATTTAGAAGAAACCAATACTTACTTAACGTAATCTCCATAAGTAGACTGTAGTACCAGTGCCGCTAATAGGAAGACAGTGTCCGCATCCACTTGGATCACCTCCTTTTGTGGGTTAGGAATAATAAATTCAATGCAAAAGATTAGAAGATTTGTTGCAAAGAATGAGAAAAAAAATTGTTTCTTAAAATTTCAATTCTAGTTATTAAACACGTTCTCAATTTCAACAAAAATAAAAGCGAAACAAAACAATCAAAAAAAATTATTATCCGTTCATTCGGTGCCTTTGGGTCAACAAACCCGAAACCCATACACTCCCACCAAATGCCAGATTTAATTCTATTGAGAATTGTATTTCAGGCGAAAAAAATAAAATAAAATGAATTTATTTTTTTAGCATAAAGTCTGTTATTTAATGCAAACATTTATTGTTGAGAAACACTATTAGTTATCCTTTAGATAGCATTAAACGTGTGTTTAATTATCTTAAGAATAAAGAAGAAAAAGGGAAACAAAATGTTAAGATCAGAGGCAGAGATGGGCTCACAATAAGTGATTATATATATTAAGAAAATTTATTTTTTCATTCAATAGAAATCAGTTCAAGTTTTACATAAAATTGAACTAAAAATAACATTTTTACAAAACATTAGATACGGATAACTCCTAATAATATCGGCTAATATATCATAAAATCAGTGGAAAACCACTCTTTAGTCAGTAATTAAGATAAATAAAGAGTCGATTCCTTTAGCCCTAAAAATAGAGGGACTGATAGATACAGAAAATTAAAGAAAAAGAAATAAAAATAGAAAAAAGAAATTCTAATCCCAGAACATAAACATTAAATCATCGAAACTCTCCTAACGTAGGAGTAAATAATTGGAGTCAAAAGAGAAAAAAATGCTTAAAAACACTGAACCGAAAGAATAAATTAAAGTTTAGAAGTATTTAAAAGAGCAAAAAAATTATTTATTATGACAAACATCTGATAAGAGCTCTCGAAAGGTATTCCAACACAAACTCTCAACACATTCATCGCTATAATGAAAGAAAAGCATTTGCTTTCCAACAAAAAATAGGGAAATCTTATCAGAATTTTTTTGAAAAATTGATTTTTTTATGGAATTTTAATCGAAAAAAGACTTTCAAAGAATAGTGTTTGGCGTGAATTTGTCATAAAAAATAAATTGAATCACATTTCCAGTGAATAAATAGAAATTAAATATCATTTTCGGGATTGGAATTGAATTAGTGGTAGGTTTTGGAGACATAGGGCTGGAGTGGGGGCTCAGAGAGGAATATAACACTATTTCAAGCTTAAGGGCGATCTCTTCATGTGATTTAGAGCCACAAAAAGAGAGAATGAAATATATTTGTGATTTTTTTGAGGAGCGACTCATATTATAATTCTTAAAAGTAATGCTTAACTAAAAACCAGAAAAAATGGTCTGAAAAGCGATTTTTTCTCTATTGAATAGGAATTCCATTCGAGGACTTTCACTCCCAAATAGATGATTGTCTGAGACATTCAGTAATATTAGCGCACAGTTTGCTATACAATAGACCATAACTTATAGGAAGGATAGCTGTTATTGAAAAAACGTAGAATTTAGTCAAAAATTTCTAAAATGCTTTTCAAAAGCATTCCCCATATGTTTGAATAACTGTCACGATATCTATAGTCAGACATTAGGAGAAAATACATTAAACCCAAAAATTTTTGTAATAAAAAGTTTATTTGCAATGAAATTAGTGCGAAGTCATCACTAAATTGAATCAATGAATGCATAAATCAATGGATTTTGAGTTAAATTCATGACAAACACTATTAGTTATGTTTAAGTAATCTGTTATTTATTAATAAATTATTTCAAGCATTGGCCCCAAAGAGAGAAATTTCTGCAGAAATTTAAACTCAAATTATTGATTGCCTTTTGGTATAAGAAATGATTTACTGGATCTGAGACGACAATTACAGGTCATATCGGAGTATAGAATATAAATCTACTGTCGAGTGAAATGAAGAAAAATTGGAAACGAATAACCATTTCTTATGCACTGAAAAGTACATTGAAATCAAATAAAATAAAAAATTGAAATAAAATATTCACTAAAAAACAGGTTCGCATCCAATGACTACTGAATTTGGAAGAAAAATCATTTTGGTTTTGAAAATTGATATTTGAATTGAAAAGAAGTTTATTGAACGTCAAATACAATTTGGTTGAGAGCCGAGAGCACTGGCAGACAGACTAACCCTTTAGCAGCAAATAAAAAAGTAAATATTTGTACGAAAAAAGAAATTATTAAAAAATTAATTCATATCACAAGCAGTAAAAACAAGAAATTTCCAACTTTTAACACAAATCCAGTTTTATTCGACATTATTATCATTTATTAATCGAGTAATTAATTGGAGAAATATTTAAGATATGAGGAAAACATTCAAAGAAATGAAAAAAACTGTTTTTCAATATAAGAGAAATACTTACGTCTAGTAATGGTATACAAAATATCACCAAATATTTTCAACACATAACCAAAATAGGGCACAAAATAGACTACACCTGAAGACTATACTGTCCTCACTGTTGGGAAAAAGTTTAGAGTCCGTACAGCACAGGCAGTAATAAACCGAATAATATATTGAATGGCATTTAGAGAGCCTTTGACTGAAATGTTTTCTTACATACACTTCAGCCACAACTGGAAACCCAAGTGATTGAGAAGTTTTACGAAAGACTGCTTCGATACGAGTCTCTCTCCTTCTTAAGCACTGGTGGTATTAAACAACTCCACACACCACTGGGCCCAACATTTTTGTGTAGCACTTCCCACTCTCTCTTAAACGATTGCTCCCCTTATAGCACAGGCAGTTATGGTCATCAAGAGATAAAAAAGCGATTTTCAACTCATAATATGCTAAAACATTACATTCACTTCAATGCCAAATGAAATGATTCTTAAGAAAAAAGTCAAAACCATAGATGAGATGGACAACAGTTTTATCAGAAACTAATATCAAGAGTGAAGTCGTGTCCAAACAAATTATACAATTCGTTAATTTATTCCCTTATCGTTCATATTTCTGGTGATGGACTTCATTATTGATAATTTTGGGACAAAAATAATTGCTTCTGAGCTTTGATTTGCGTTTCAAAGCTATGGTTAAGACTATTTCTAAGCTATAAATAATTGAAGTCTCAAACAGAGAACAAATTTTTTTCTCTCTATTTATTCAATTATAGCATTAGATTAAAGGAATGCAGTTCTCAATCGCACGGAACGAATGCAGAGAAAAAAGTTTAAATCTATTGTAAATTTCAATTCAATATCATTGGTGTGGATCTGATTCGCAGCGGATCTGCCATTCATTAACTGGCAATTCAATGCAAAATCAAATGCTATTTATCACAGTTTGAGAGAAAAGAAAAGGCCTTTTAGTTCGGAGCTCACGAATTGAATACAAATCTAATTAAATATATAATAGAAATTAAAATATGTGTTTCAGTCACAAAGTCAACAACAATTGCGAACAACTTTTTCTTTTTAATTAGAAAATTAGGAACAAATCCAACATTAATTCAAAATAAAAGGGGAAAAAAGTTTTATTGTTTTTTGGGAAAAAAATTTCAGAGAAAAAAAAATTAGTCATGAATTTTGTGACTCAGAATTCCTATGATTTTATAAGAAGTGATCCAAATGTTAGATAAGGATTGTGTCATAGATATAGAGAAAAAAGTTGTGAATATATGTGTTTTTGTTTGTTATGAATGGAAATGAATATAATTTTTTATTTTCTTGAATTAATTAGCGTTTAGTATGCAATTGAAGGCTAATCTTAACGATTCCTTGAGTTAATCAAATGCATTATATTTTAAAAACATTCATAAATAAGCGCTATTTTTATGATCGATGAGTGATTGTAACCAATGATAACACAACAGCTAAAAGAGGAAACAAATTATCTCAAGAATAGGGACATTGGGTTCACAAATACAATAGAGTTTAAAATACTATTCAAAGAGGAAAAAAACTTTGTTTCAAATTATAGAAACATTTTGTTTGATTAGTTCATTGTATTCCTCGGCTGTGATTAACAAAAATATTTTGTAAAAACAAATTAATGGATAAAAAAGTAGTCAATGATTAGTAATAAAGGAAAAACTCGATTCCAATTCCTGTTGATTTAAATTTAGAACTAAAATAATGCTAACTTTGTTTGCATTATAATAACTGGTATTCCCTTTGACTGCAATAGATTAGATAAACAGTGAATTCTGAAGAAGACTTAAGATTGTGTCAAATAGACGGTCGTTGTATTGAGAGGAGGGGAACGGCAGGAGAAAACAGTTCAACTGTAAGAATGCATTTATTTATATATTATTTAACTTTTATAAAGCAATGCAATCGATAAAAAAAGATCAATTGAGAGGACTATAAAAAAAGTTATTCTCGACTATGAAATCAATTTAGATGTCAGAGCAATGAATTCATGGATTTTTTTAGATGAATGGCATTTTTAAGGCCAAAAGTAATCAAAACATGAGAATAGCATCTGTTGTTCATTAATATAAAAATACTAACGTATTCAGACACAAATGTAATAATCATTAAATGAATTGTAATAATAATAATAATTAAAAACAACAGTTATTAGGAAACCGATTAAAATCTTTTTTATAATACTTACCACAGACTAGAGATAATAATCGTCTGGAAAACAGTTTCGGAACTTAAGCGTCAATTACAAAGAATTTGAATTAATATTTGTGTCAAAATCACAACTCATTTGCAGCAAAAATATGGTTTTTATGTAATAACAGATTCACTCGCGAGTGAAGTGAAACGGTTTAGAAAAATAAATTTTTTGATTATATTAAAGGCATAAAAATATTTATCTAAATCCTAAACATTTAGGAAATATAAACGTCAATAAGCAGTTCGCGTGTTTAGACATCATTTGGAGGAACAGCACATGTGATATACACCTCCCGGAGTCAAACAGCTAAGTCAGGGCTCCCAGACTCCCATCCAATTGGAAACAGATTGTGAACCTCTCTCTTAATGGAAAACAGCATTAAATTCTAATTATTAGAAAAATTCTAAACATTGAGAGAAAAAATGTTTTCCTAATTAGGAATCTGACGACAAATGAATAGTCAGTCGACTGTATATACAGAGTATTGTAGACTCTATTCAGTTATGTTTTTGGAGAAAAAATAGTTCAATCATTCAAAACAAATGGAAAACAACATGAATTCAGTTCAGAATCATTATTATACTGCTATGAATTGGGAAAAAAGAGTTGATTAATGGCCTGATTGGGAGCTAATCATCCGATTTATAATTATTAGTGGAGTTTAGAGTTACGACTAATTATGAAATACTAAATAATTTCGCCAATAAATCACAATAAATAGTAATTAAAAAATAGTTTTTCATTCGTAATGTGAAATCAGATTTAGTGATGAAAAACAAAATAGTAATTATAGTTTGAAATACGAGAAAATTCATTAGAAAGAAATAGTTTATTCAACTTATGCTAACTCTATGGGGATATTTAATAACAACAAAACAGAGAATATTTACGGCTCTGTTGTGTTATTATTAAACTACTGGAGCGGACGGGAAAAGTTGGCGATAAATGCACCACAAATAAAATCAGACAATCATTTGTCAGTTAATGTGTTATTTGTTTTTATGGGATTTTTTGTCAAAACATATAGACTTTAAGCCAAAGTCTGAACACATTTACGACAAATAAAAATAATAATAAAAACAATGATATGATTCCGGATATGTTGACACAAAAGGCGATAATCGGTTAAAATATCACAAAAAGTGTGCTGAATATGAAAGACATCTTCACTCACATTAGCGACCAGTGATTTCGCCTGAAGATAGAAGAGCTCAACACTCGCCGTATCGGACAGTTGTGTAAAACTTTCGACAAAATATCTATAAATACAGAAAATAAAATAAATAAATAATTCAGAAAAATAATAGAAAACCCGAACTGAAAGTGCAATAAAATTGGGGTTTAATTTAAAAATAGAGATAATTATACAGAAAAACAACACGATTTCGGATTAAAAGATAAAATTAGTGAATAATTTCCGAATATTATCCGACACTTACTTAACAAGAAAGTGGAGAATCAGCTTCTCGTGAGTGTGTTTTCTGGCGTATTCGTGCTCTAAGACTCTCTTATCTAAGTTAAGCCATGAGTATTGGCATCTGATTCCCAGTTAAGAGCCGATCAAACGGTGACATAAATTCCAGAAAAAAACGAATTTAAACGAAGAAAAAGGGGAACAGAGAAAAAAAAAATTAGCAAATTATCGGATAAATAAATTAAACTAAAAGTCCATTAAAATAATGGAAACTCACGTCTCGTCCAGAAATGCTAAACCAAAGTATTCCTTCTCTTTGAGATTGAAATGAGAGGACACGATATCAAACAAATCGCCGGCAAATAGTTTGGGCTATCATTCCATATGTGGGCAAAACATTGGATGAGAGAGAAAACACATCAAAAATTAATTAAATTGTTTTAAAAACTAAAATTAATTTAATATTTTAGTTAAATATAAGAAGAAATTATATGAAAAATCGATAACAACTCTCAACTAATTTACATAAAAACTAACATTAATTAAAGAAAAATGTAATCAATTTTCCCCAAAAATTCTCGAGTTTTATGAGAAGTAATAAAATTTGATTTTTAAGCCCAAAATCAAATGCAACTAAAAAATTGTGATTTAATTTGAGAAAAATCAATACTTCAATAGGAAAAGGGTTTCGTAACCCCAACCCCTCTATATGTGATACCCCCTAAGAGAAGGGCCCGTTTTTATCTTAACAGCATTTTAATCCACTTATAAAATACATTAATATTATTGGCCATAAAATAATTTAGATGTTATGTAAACGACTAGTGATTATAATCTAAAAAATAAGCAAAAAATTTAATTAATATTAGTTTTTATTGAATGTATACCTGAATGATGAGCTCAACCCGTCGGCCGTCCAATAGTATGACTTCACTACGTCTACCGTCAGCTGTCATCTGAATATATAACACAATAAACAAACAAAAACTTAATATTAGTCTTAATTATGTTTAAAAAAAAGTAATTATTTTATGCAAATAACAAAAAGACAATAAAAATATTTGTTTTAGAGATAAATAATGACAATAAAGCGGATAACAAAGTGTATGCTAATTGAAAAAACACTATTAAATGAGAGAATAAAAGGTCTAAAACATCTAAATTAATATTAATAATAGAAACCGACATTTCATTTAACGTCTATTTTAATTATGAATTGAGAATTTCAATGCAATGAGATTTTCAGACCACAAAACAGAGAATAAATTAATTCTTTTTTTGTCTTCATTTCTGAAGTCGGGATTCACTCTCGTTTTTCAGTCGACAAAACTTATCAGACATTAACAAAAACACAATTGCATTAACAATAGCTGTCAGTCTCTCTCTATTATTAAACTAAACGCTAAATAACTATTTAGTATTCATTTTTCTCACACCAAATAGATTTTTAAAACATTGTTTAAAACAAATTAAGGGTTTTTTGGAATGCATTTGAAATAACAGACGATTTTTCTTAACTGACAATTAGTTTGAGTGCATTAAAGCTTGAAATGAAATAAACAGTGAATTTGGAAATTAACAGAAAAAAAACCACTGAATATATAATTGCAAAAAAGTGTTGTCAACGAGATTTTGAGAACGCTTTCAGTTTTTTTTCCTGTTTTATCAGATTTTCTAATTATTATTATCAATGCTTTTGTCTTTAATTTAGATTTAATGGAAAAAAATAAAGTTAACTATTATTACAGTTATCTCTCGTGCTATGGATTCAGTCAGTGATGAGACACCAGAGTCAGGAAATTGTGTCGAAGGAAATCCTGTTCCTATCGTTACTTTAAAAAAATCGTTTTATTTAATTAACGATTTTTTTCAATTTAATACTGAAAACAATAATAAGATTTAGTGGTTTGAAAGCATTGGTAAAACATTATATTATCGATTGGTTTCATATAATGAACTAAAAATTCTCTTTTAAGCCAAAAGTTAATAAAAAAGGGAGTTTTGGGTCGAAGAAAAGGTTTTTTTCCTTTTATTACAAAAGACAAGGTTTTTGTTCACATAATATAATACTTAGGAATTTCAAGAAAAAAACTA
>JAQIYF010000267.1:0-11463 GCA_034700865.1 Oribatida sp. Gr-Ori-00025
TATTGTTATCTAAATATTAATAATAAAGTGGTTTCCCATTGGAATGACCTATCATTGCAACCAATGACTGAAACACACATTAGTATCAAAGTCTATAATATATTGAAATATATATTCATTTGAATTGATTTAGTTTTATATGATTTGTAAATAATAAACAACTTTTGGCATAAGATTTATGTGTTTTTTCATACTTTTAATTCATTAGTCTTTTTGTGTCATAAGTGGTATTGAAGACCAAAGCAATGGTTTCAATGATTAGATTAAAGCAATTGTTTTCAATTCAGTTCTTATTTCATATAATTATTATCATTTGTTTGGCTCAAGAGAAGAGCGTTGAGGAGGAGGTCTATGGCGTTAAATATGCCAACGATTGCGAGGGTCTGTTCAATAGCTTACATACCATTCCCATACCTTTGCCACTGAATTGTTGCCCAAAACTAATGGTTATATTCTGTCCACAGTTTGCAAGTATTTTGTGGTTGAATTGGAGGACAGACTCAAAGAGTCGTCAAAAACTCATGAAGTGATTGAAACCGGATATAAGTTTGACGACAAAAGCAAAAAGAGGAAGAAATATGTCGTTTCGTATGAATTATTCATTCATTTATTGCTTTTTTCCTTTACTTTTGCCATTCATTTGATATTTATTTTGTCTTTTAAAGTGAACTCCGATTAGTCGAGTCTTTGGAAGGCATTTGTGAGACTTTACTTCAATATAATGTCCACAAAGAGAGGAAAGACAGCACAAGGTTTGCCAAAGGAATCAGTTCTACATTCAAGACATTGCATGGATTGGTGGATAAGGGCGTTAAAGTAGATCTCGGAATACCTTATGATTTGTGGGACAAACCATCGGCCGAAGTGACACAACTTAAAGCACAGGTATATCTCACCCCTTCTCTAAGTTATTATTAATTTTTGTAAACTTTATCTAAAGTGCGAAACACTTCTTGAGAAACACGAGTCAGACATTGAGAACTGGTATTTCCATCACCAGAACCAACCGCTCAGTCAGTACTTGTGTGCCGATAGAGCTCTTAAGAGAGGAGATTCTGGATGTCTGACCGAAACCATCGAAGACAATGAAAATGAGACAAACAATGAAAGGAATGGTGAAAAACTAGAACTTTGAGAAACATTTGTTTTATTTAATATTTAAAATATATTTAATATTTACGATAATAACGACATTCAAGTGATTAAATATTTTTCAAAACTCAACAAATGATATAATATTTGTGATGAAGTGAATCATTGTTTTAAAAGATTAGTTGACATTAAGTCTGAAAAATTGTGGCAGTTTTCCGGTCCTCTTCTGCCAGAAGTAGTCATAAATCAATTTAATGATAATCATGAGAATCAGTGACGACAACAACCAATTAATTATTTCAAACACTTCTATCGGTTCCTGTGATTGCGGGCAGAGCTCTGATTTCGGTATTCTTAAGAGTATTTTATTGGAGAATCTGTTATCAAAATCTTCAGAATATAATCCATTTTTTGGCTTTGAAGACAATGTGTGGTCAGAAGCAGCGCAACGGATATTATAGACATCTTTAATGCTCTTGAAGTGGTCCTGAAGCCATGTCTGGAACACAATTGTCTTACAATTGCATTGCCAGGGATTGTCTGAGAGATAGAGTTCATCCAAGTGTGACAACTGGTCCAGAATATAAATCGGTATTTCTCTCAATCGGTTGTGACTGATATGAAGAGCCACTAAACTCTTGAGGAGATTAGTTCTCTCCAAACCAACAAACGATTCGATGGAATTGTTATTCAAATATAAATAACTAACGTTTCGCCAGTCGTTCATCGAAACCAAATTCACGGATATATTCTTAATCTCATTGTTTTCAAGTCTCAGTATTTTTGTGATTGAGGGCAAACTCGATGGCAGTGAATGCAAACCCCGTTGGGAACAGTTCACTGACATTACATCTCTGGTCCGCAATAAGCACTCGCATTGACTACAAACTGGTGTTTCCAATGCAGACAATCGCTGCGAAAATGTCATCTCTTTGACTGATTCAGGGCTTTCGCATCGGATTCGGTCTCTTTGTAAGACATTGTTTGTGAGATCAGTCGTGTATTTCAAGAGCCAAACCAACTCTTCACTACAGTTCCAGTCGTTGTTCTCCAACGATATTGATTTGAATCTATGGCTAAACTTTTGGATCGAATTCAAGCTATTGTTAGATATGTTTAAGATTTCCAATGAATTCAAAGCCTTTAAATCAATTGAATTCAAGTGATTTAGACTCAAATCCAAAGAAATCAATCGATTATTAGCCGAAAACAATAGTTTTGAATCAAATTTCGTTGAATTATTGTTTGAAAGGTTTAAATGCTTTAAGTTTTCAAAACTTTCAAACAATTTGTTCGGTATTTCCGAGGAAAATGTCTCCCGAATTGAGAGCCTTTCCACCGATTTGTCCAATGAGTCCATCGCTTGGATTAGAGCCGAAGAATCGCTTTTCCAAACGTTTACTTCTTTGAGGACAAGCTTTGAAGAAGTTTTGCCACAAATCGTCTCATTGTTTCTGTGGATCCAATCCATTGTAATCTTCAATTGTTTAGACTTTTCAATGTCTTTACAATTCAGTGAATAATTAATGAAATCATTGAATGAATGGATGGTTTGGTTAGAAAATGATAGAAAACATGAAGATTTTGGCACTTCTTTAGCACATCTTCTGCCGGAAGTATTGGTTTTGTCAGTGATTTCATTGAGAATATGGTTTCCATTCGTTAGACCAATGATTAACTCAATTATCAAAATATGTTTTTCACTAAAAAATAATTTCATTTTGAAATCAATTATTAATTATGATATTATTTCATTCAATCCATTGAATCGTTTGTAAAATTTATTGAATTTTTGTAAATGAAAATCAAAATTGATTTTTATATATAAATAAATGCATTTTTATATAAATTAATTGTATTTTCACTTCATTTTAAAAGTTCTCTCAATTTGTTTACAAAAATATTTACGACTTTTGGTGAAAAACAGTCAATCGATTGTGAATTCAATGTCAAAATCACTTTTATTTCTCAATTGTATTGAATTTCAATTATATTTTTAAAATTCAAGTCTTGTGTTAATTAAATGAATAGATTTTTCATTAAAATTTAGTTAATTATTGTTTAAAACATTTTGTGATTTAATTAATATTTGTTTTTAATTAATCTGATATTTAAAGAGATAACAAAAATAAATGATTGGTTTCTATGACAACGACTAGTCTTTTCAAAGGAGTGTTTCAATTGATTTTAATTTAAATTAATATTAATTTTATGAATAACTTATTAAAAGTTTGTCCAACAGGTGCGAAGAGCACAGGTATCACAGAATTGAATCAATTCATTAATTATTTTATATGTCATTTCATACCTATATTGTTGTCAACTGATATGGATTTTGTTGTGAAGCACTGTTAGGGTCGTCCCCATAAAAGTGCTGAAGGGCTGAGCCGTCACCGCATTGTCTTCAATAGTATTGCTTTTCAAACCACAATAACCTTTCCATCCATTGCTCATAATGTCAGCTAAAGACAGGATTAATACAATTACCAGACATTTGGCCCCAAATGGCGAACAGTCGTCCGCTTCTATACCGAAGAAAAGGTCTGTTATTTGATGTGTTGTTTAGAAACATGTGATCTTTGAATGTCTTCATCGATGTCTTAAGGGAGTCATTACTGAAGTGGAACGGATGGGGATATAAGGACTCGAAGTTTGAATTCGACGAAAAGAGTCATACATTCAGTTTCACGGGTGACCGCTATAAGATCGGGAGTCAAAAACTGCCACTTTTTAGTCATTGGGTCGAATCGACACTCGGAGTGGATCTCAAGAAAAGATTTTATTCACAGGTTTTTGGAATTTGTTTTAAATATTTAGTTAAAACTTATTATTAAATGGCATTTGTTTTGTAGTCAGAGTCGGAAGCATTAGATTTACCGAAACCTATAATCAATGAGAATGTGATGAATGATCTGCAAAAGACATCCATTCCTTATTCAGTCGATGCGAGTGACCGACTCTTCCGAAGTCATGGACACACTTTGCATGAGATCTTCATCTTAAGGGCCGATAAATTCAAGAGAGTTCCAGATCTAGTGGTTTGGCCTAAGAGTCACGAAGAAGTGGTCACTTTAGTCAAGTTAGCGGCCGATCATAATGTAGTCATTATTCCATTTGGCGGCGGAACCAGTGTTTCGGGTGCTCTTCAATGTCCAGACTATGAGAACCGAATGATTATATCGTTAGACACTTCACAGATGAATAGAATTTTATGGATCGATCACCAGAACCTGACCGCACATATAGAGGCCGGTATTATAGGTCAGGACCTGGAGAAGGAGCTCTACAAACACGGCTTATGCACTGGTCATGAGCCGGATTCATATGAATTTAGTTCATTGGGTGGTTGGGTGGCCACCAGAGCGTCGGGAATGAAGAAAAATGTTTACGGAAATATTGAAGACATGTTAGTTCACGTGAAAATGGTTACGCCTAAGGGCACAGTCGAACGCAACTGTCAAGTGCCCAGAATCTCCTCCGGGCCTGACATCCATCACATGATATTAGGTTCTGAGGGAACACTCGGAGTGATCACAGAAGTGACGTTAAAAGTTCGGCCAATCCCTGAGTGCCAGAAGTATGGATCAGTTGTTTTCCCGAATTTCGAGACCGGAGTTCAGTTTATGCGAGAGATTGCAAAACAACGGCTCAAACCGGCGTCCGTTCGGCTCATGGATAACGAACAGTTCATTTTCGGTAATTTTATCTAAAAAAATATTTAGAACTATGTTTTCAATCATTATTTATCTAATTTGAAGGCCAAGCACTCAAACCGGGAACGGCATCAATATTTCAGTCCATTGCCGACGGGTTTAAAAAGTTTTATATAACAAAAGTGAAAGGTTTTGATGTCAACCAAATGTGTGTCTCAACGCTTCTCATGGAAGGCAATAAAGAGGTTCGAAATGATTATAAACTTATTATTTGTGTTATTAATTGATTCGAATGTATTGACAGGACGTCGAAGAACTGGAGAAAAAGATTATTGAAATCGCTGTGAAAACGGGCGGACTGTCGGCCGGCGAAGAGAACGGAAAGCGCGGGTATTTGCTTACATTCGTCATCGCATACATTCGGGTCTGTATTCCGAATCAATTTATTTAAAATACAATTTATTAATATTTGAATTCAAAATGATTAGGACCTGGGATTAGATTATGGAGTGGTTTCCGAATCGTTTGAAACGTCTGTTCCATGGGATCGGTGTCTGGATTTGTGCCGAAATGTAAAGGAAAGGCTCAGAAATGAACTAAAGAAATACAATTTAGTGAAGCCGGCGCTCATCACCTGTCGTGTCACTCAGACCTATGACGCCGGCGCTTGTGTTTACTTTTATTTTGCGTTCAATTACCAGAACGGCATCTCAGGTGACGATCCCGTCCACGTCTATGAGATGATAGAAACCTCGGCCAGAGAGGAGATCCTATGCACAGGCGGTAGTATTTCCCACCACCACGGGATTGGAAAGGTTAGAAAGCAATGGCTCGAACAGACTGTTTCTAAAACAGGTCTTGAAATGCTTCGGGCGCTCAAGAAATCAGTTGATCCGCAGAATGTCTTCGCAAATGGAAACCTTATGAGTGAGACGGACGACAGGAGAGGTGGAGAGGACAGGGATCACAAATAAATTCTTTTTTTACTTGAATATACAGTATATTAATGGTTATAAATCATTAAAACAATTGTCTTTTAAGTACAATTCAGAACAATTTATAATGAATTTTGCGATAATTTAATATTTAGTCAATATTTTTGTTCCTATTATTGTATTACAAAACAAAGTCTAGATTTTTAGACATAAAATATTTATTTCTTTTTTTCTCATTCAATATGTAATTCAAGTCATGTTTGAGTGAAGACATTAATATCAGTATTAATACAACTAATGAATTGAAACACAAGTTTTAGAATTTTTAGTTCTTTTGTATTTTTAATAAAAAGAATTTTTTTTTGTAATTCATTTTGAATTAATTTATTCAATAGTTTAGTAAATATTTTGAGTGATTTGAGTCTATAATGCATTCGATGTATACTTTTGGATAAAAAGTTTAGTTTTTCTAATCGTTGATAAGAATGAAAAGATTATTATATTTTTTTTCACTCATTTATTAATAATTTTGTGTTTGACTTAATGTGTTTTACATCTATTTATCAGACATTTCTATGAATTAATTGAACGAATATTTGAATTCAATGTTCAATACACCGGTAGTATTGGCCGTCAGTTCAAGCCTTACATTGTTTTGAAAAGAGTCATAAAATAGTGAAAGTAATAAAAGTTTTAAACAAATAACCGGCCAATCAATGGCCAAATGCCTGGATATTAGAAGTTTGTGTTGAAATATAAATGAGAAATATTTTTTTTGACACCAATTTCTAAGTTACTTATAAAGAGTTAAGGCTTGGAATGCAATAAAAAGTTATTTATATTTATTACTAAATAATGGATAGCATTCGCAAACGTTATGTGACTTATGCTAAACAAACCCAATATCAACGGTAAGAATGAGTTGTTTTTAATTTTTAATTTTTTTTTTACTTATTTATAATGAATTTAATTATATATTGAATGAAGAGACTCAACGAAAACTGACTTCACTTATGCCAGAAGTTTTAGTTATACGAAATACATCGATAAGCGCAGGCAATGGGAATGGGATGTACCCAATATGTGCCGAACGAGTCTTACTTTCTTTCGTTCCACCACTTTATTGACCATTCCATTGACCGGTTCTTTTGCGCCCTTTATTACCGATGATTCTGCCCTTCATTTACATAAACTTAAGGGAAAGTCATTTGAAGAGCTCTTAGTTCCAGATCTCAATTCAGGTTTTTATTGCATTTTTTTATAGAATTTTTAACTTATTTTAAGAATTCATTTAGAAATTAATGAAAATCTAATCAACAAATTGAGAGACAGACAAAAGTCTGCAGATCTGAGAAAATGGGTTCAAAAATGGATATTAATCTCAATTTTATTCTTAATTTTTGGTTTTTTACTGTTTTTATTGTCGAGTCAATGCATTCCAAGCACTTCCGTGAATGGACTCTCAGATGGGATGTCGAAGAATGCAATCAAACAATTGTTTGAAGAACTGAAACAAATTAAATATGATTTGAAAGCATTGAAGGATTCGAACAATGAATTAAAGCTTAGAATCGATGGTTTGGTTTCGCCTAAGAATCAGATGTATTCCAAATCTTCTTCAGAGCCATCCGTTTCTATGGTTAAGGTTGAGAACGACATGACTGGAAAGCCATCAAATGGTATGGGAAATGAAGGCATGTCTTCAATACAATATTTGGCCCTTCGATGTGATGGACAGTTATTACATCCGAAGTCAAGACACGGAACCATTGAATTGCTTTCAATTGTGGCAAATGAGGGACAAAACGACTTCTCGTGTCTCTACCGCTTCACTGAAACACCAAATAATTAATCATTGAATTGATTTTTAAATAATTCCTCGATTTTTAATGAATACTAAAATGTTTTAACAGTTTTTATAAATAATTTATTTCAATATTTTTTTGATTTCACTGAATATTTCAAATAAATTCAAAACTTATTAATGATTTTTAAATTTTATTTCAAAAAATGCGCCAAAAGTTTAAATGTATTTCAATGTCTATGACGTCATTGCATATAAAAACGTGTTTTCATTTGATTTTTGTTTTAATTTTCATTTGAATCACATTTTTGTCAATAATTTGTTTGAATTTAATGTTTGATTCAATTGATGGTTAAAATGGACACAAATTTTGTCGAAGACTTACTCCAGAAGGTCGAGGAAAGTGAAGTGAAGAGCAATCAATTGGTTAAAGTCCAGAAACAAATTGATTTGTTCTTTGATTTAAGACATCTTTTGGCCGTCGATTCAAATGAAATCAATGCCAAAGACTTCAGGTATTGTCTTAAGAAGTGATTGTCTTTTCTATACAAGAGTTTAATTGTCTTTATCTTCAGACACAATAAGGAATTGTATTTACGAGAGTTGGCCAGAGATGACACACAACTCATAATCAATAAGTTATGGGAATTGGAGACCAAAACAGTGGACAACGCGGTTGTGGCCGAACTGCCAGAAGAGCACTATCTGTTGCCCCGAAGCAAACCAGTGCCCAAACCGAAGGCACCGACAAAATGGGAAACCTATGCGAAGATGAAAGGCATTCAGAAAACAAAACGCGAAAAACTGGTTTTCGACGAAGAGTCTAAAGAATGGAAACCAAGGTTTGGCTTCAGAGGAATCAATCAAAACAACGATTGGGTGATTGAAGTGCCCAACGATTCCGGTTTGGATCCAATTCTTTTGTTTGACATTTTATTCATTAATTGATTGTTTGAATGACTAATAGATCCGAATATTAATTACTTTGAGAAGAAGAGAGAAGACAAGAAGGAAAGGGTCGCCAAAAATGAATTACAAAGACTTCGAAACATCGCTCGATCGCAAAGACTGAAAATTGGGGGCAATTCTGGTGTTATTCCACAATTAGATCAATCGAGAGAACAGCTGAAAAAGGCGTCCGTTTTAGCCAAGAAGTCGACCGCTTCTGTCGGACGGTTTACCGAATCAGTGGCTCAGGAAAAGGCACCCAAAGATAGCGGAAAGAAACGGAAATTTGAGTCCAATTTTGGTGATATTAACAAAGAAAAGGATAAAAGTCTTAAAATAATTGAGAACTTAATGAATAAAAAGCCAAAACTCGATATCAATAAAGCGATTGAACCAATGGTTAAGAACAGAGCGTAAGAGTAGTTCTGATATAACTTCTGAACAAATATCTAATGAATTGTTTACTCATTTCAGAAATAGAGCCAATAAAGCGAAACCAGATTTTAAACATAAAAGTAGACATAATTCGGGCCCAAAGGGAAAGGGAAGACCTAATGGAAAGTCCGCCGGCCCTAAAGGAATGGGAAATCCTAATGGAAGAACTGCTGGCCCTAAGGGAATGGGAAGACCTAATGGTAGGACTCCCGGCGCTCCCAGTAGTGGTGGTACTAAACCGAATCACAAACAAACGAAATCCAAACCTTCACATAAAACAATGAAAAAATCCAATAAAAAAAGGAAATAATTTTTAAAATGAATTAAATTAAAGTAATCGTGAAATTGGTTATCGAAATAAAGTATTGATTTTATATTTAAAAATAAAAGCAATTATAAAATGATTTCATATTTTATTTTTCATTAATATTTTTCAATACATGAAAATGTAATAAAAATTTTTTCCTTAAAAAGATAATAAACTCGAAAATATTTGAAAACAGTTTAGATTTTAAAAAAAATATAATAAACATTTGGGAAATACAGAACATTTTTTTTAACTTTTTTTTCAAATTATTTGGTCATTAATTGTCAAATGAGTAACAAATTTCTTATTTCACTTTGTTTTTCATAATTATAAGAATAATAACAATAAAAATTGATTTCAATGTTAAATAATTTCAATTCTGTTTTTAAATAAATAGTGTTTTTCGCTAATGTCTGAAGAAATGTAATAAATTAGTCGACACTTTGATTGAAAGAATGAGTGCCACTAATGATAACCTCTATATTACAGATCGGGACTAGAATTGCATTGTTTTAGTGCAAAACGGATAACAATTTTCTATAAAATATTGTAATTATTAATAGTTTTTTTTGTTTTCTATCAAATGAAAGGCACAGAAATGGGAAGTTCTATGAGAAAAGTTAGGTTCGATTGGTTCGGGTTTTGTTTGATTTAGATTTCAATGCATTATAAAAGCAATCCTTTCATTGATTTCCTATTAAATGATGTAAAAAACTGTTTCGAAGACTATAAATGAAACAGATTTTCAGTAAAACAATTGATTAAAAGATAATTAAGAGATCAGAACATCAGAGATGCGTGTCTTCATTGGAAGCGGCGATCTTAGGCTTATTCGGTAGCATTGGTCGCGAAGTTCGCGGTTGGGCTACGACTGTATGCGAGGCAATGCCTTCATTCGCGCTCACCATTGAGTTAGAGATGTGTTTCAAATCATCGGATGCCGATATAGCCGGTGACTGAGCTCTGGGAGGTTTGATTGGCATAGAGTTGGGTATACTTTGTTTGATTCTTTGCACATAATTTGGATCTATTTTGTGCTTTGCATTCAACCCATTGTTGTTGTCCTCCGAATCTGACTCGTCGTCCGCGTAAGCGATTAACTCGTTTTGGTTCTGATTTTTAGTTTTTAGAGAATCGACGGATGAGTTGTCATTCAGTTCGCAATCATTGAAGTCTTCGGAAGCAATCAAATCGTGCGATGACTTTGAATTCGATTCGTTTTCACTGTTTTGGTCTTCAGATTCATTCAAAAACTCGTTGGACCGCTGTTTCACTCTATTATCACATGACCTCTGGGGCCGCTCTGGCGGTGGAATACTTGGCCTTTCGTGAACTGAATGCGGTCTTTCCGTCGAGTTTCTTGTGGGCACAGAAGGTGGCGGAACGTTAGGCTTTTCTATCACTTTGTTTCTAAACTGAATATTTGTCGAAACTTTTCTATCACTACTGGTTTGACGTTCGGTATAATTATCGACCGCTCTCTTCGCCGGTCTATCCAAAGATGTCGTCGAATAAATCACAGACGAGTTAGTCATTAAAGGGTTCGAATCGGTATTATCAGTGAAACTGTTCTCAACGTTGGACTCAAGACTAGTCGGAATCAACTCTTTATTCATTAAACTTTCCGTTTCAGAAGAATCCGGAGACGATTTGCTTCCATTTAAGGAATTGTGTCTCTCAAGTGGTCTAACAGGAGTTGGAGGAACGGGAGGCGCAGGCTTTTTAGCCGAGCGAGGGTTGTGTTGTACTCTTGAATAGTGTTCTGCACTATAAGTATTGTCTCCGTTTGAAAGTCTTTCGTTATTTGATGAAAAGGCAACGAAATTCACGTCTAATAAGAATTAGATAATTAATGGTTTAGTAATTGTTGAATAAAGTGTAGGTTAAGTGATAGTTACCTCCCGGGAAGAACCAGTCGCTCAAAGTGATGAGATGTTCCAGAATAATGCTATTCGATTGGGTGGCCGTCATATTCAGGCTTTGATATAAAAACAAACCATTGATTACAAACAGGATTTCAACAATTGTTTGGATGACTCACTCGAATGGTTGACTGTCCTGTTTAGGCCATATAAGGCTCGGGGAGATGGCAATGGCCAGGTTGTACGACGACATCTTATTTGAATCACTATTACTCGAGAGTTTAGCTAAAAATTTTACTAAATATCGCAGATTATCGTAGTTTGCTTTCGGCAACTCTTTGCAGACCTTCCACAGGGCCTGCAGTCGAGTGTCCGGATCACTGATTCTAAACAAATAAAGAGATTATTAAATAATTAAAAAGTTTAT
>JAQIYF010000268.1:0-11450 GCA_034700865.1 Oribatida sp. Gr-Ori-00025
GAGTTGCCAATATTCATAGAATAATTCCGAGAAATATTAAATATTTTGTTTCAAATAATGCCAAAATATAATTTCCCATTTTTGAAAAAATTATTTTTGCCAAATGACTAGATTAAAGTCTAATTCCTGGAGCATCCAGGCTATTCCTAGAGTATTGGCAACCCTAGTACAGTTAGTATGTTTACAAATGTGTTAGCATTAAATTAGATCTAATTTAAAAATTAAAGCATTTTTTATGTTAAAAACACACAAACCAAGCGTGAAAATTTCACAAAAATTGAAAATCGTGAAAATAACTAAACAAACGTGAAAATTTCAGAAAAAAAACTAATTTTCATGAATATTTTCATTAAAAAATATGCGCATGTGTGAAAATAAAATTTTCTCGTTTTCGTGAAAATTTTCATGAAAGTTCTCGTATTTATGTGAAATATTTCTATTTAATAATAAGATAACAAAGAGTGACTCAAGATCTTTGCACATAGTTTTGTAAATAAATAAAGGATTATCTCTGGTTTGCATACCAAACACGAGTCTTATTTCAGATTAGGGGACAAAGCATTCCATTAAAATATTTATAACACTTTTAGAATTAATACTGATTTCGGGTTTAATTTATTTTCTAAATTAACAAACATTATTTCTGTTGAAAATTGAACCAAACTTAAAAACCAAAAACCATTCATATACAAATTAATGTTAAAAATATCCGATATAATAAATATCTGTTACTATAAAATATCTGTTAGTATAAACCATAATCTCAAACCAAATATGTTATTAACTAAATATAAGTTAAAAAATTCATTGAAAAGCATAATACAGGGGTAAATTATTGATTATTTGGAACCCATTGACTTTACCGAATCAGATTTTACCGACAACTGATTTTACCGACAACTTACCTTTGACATAACCCCCTAACCTAACTTAAATAAACATAAGTTCAAAGGTCATTTGTCGGTAAAATCTGCTGTCGGTAAAATCAGTTGTCGGTAAAATCAATTATTCCCGTTATAACGAATGACAGACTTTTGCTATTCCACTTAGGGTCCCAAGAATTGAGATTTCCTATTCCCTTCTCTTAAATATTTTCTTAGTTCCTTTCTTTTCCCATTACCTTGAACAAAATCTCATTCCCTTCCCTTATATACCCTTACATTCCCTTAAAAAAAATTAAACAATTCATAAGTAAATTCATTGTTTTATTAGTTAAAATTACATTAAAATATAAATATTTAATGTAAATCAGAATTAGATAAATAATTTAATAAAAAAGAAAATGATTAATATTTTTAGGATTGAAATTAGATCGCCTATCAGTAAATGTAAGACATCGGTACTCAAATTCCTTTCACTCGATAGATTTGTGGCCGGGATTTTAAAAAAACTTTGGACCAATCGGTATAGTCGAGTATATTTTAATTTATTTTTAATTTAGTTAATAACTGTTTGGTCTGAATATTGTGTTATTTATTAGGGGGACAGAGGGGGCAAAGGGTCGGTGGGCTAAGGGGGGAATGTATGGAATGAAATATATATTAATGTATTTATATTTTAATTATTGTATTCAATAGTAATTTAAGTATTGATTGATTTGATGATAGGTTTTATGGGTAGAGCAACAGGAGATCAAACGGCGCTTTAAGAGAGATAACCCCAATTCGGAGTACAGGTTCAACAATAAGCCAATGCCGGACCCACTCTATAAGGATATGTGGTATTTGGTTAGTATTGATATTATATATAACATAACCTCTATGTCTAACTCATCGCCAATTAATCACTTAAATCACTCTCAAAGATGTTCTTGAATTCAATAAATTCAATACTAGTTTATGTTTACGTTTTTTAATTATCCATTTCATTGAAATAATGCTTTTATTCTTGAGCTCAAACTCATGTAAAAGATTAAAAAATATTTTTAAAAGAAATCGTTTTTAAAAATATATTTTTTAGTTAATTTTCAATCACTAACAGAAAAATAAAAGGAAAATAGTTTTCGTTATCTATATATTTATTGAATTACAAAAATAATAATTATTATTATTATTATCAGAAAAGGATACAAAATTAGAATAAAAAGATATAAAAAGTTAATTGAAATTTGCTTTAAATATGGATTGAATTGCGTTAATCTTCTGATAATAATCAGTGCATATATTTTAGTGAATATAAGACTAATTGTTATATAAATGAATCCAATATTTATCGCTTTAATTATAAGTTTAAGTCTTGTTTAGGGTTTGAGTTATTTTAAATGCTTTGAAGCGTTTATTACTAAATAGAGATAACAATCGTTTTAATCGTTTATAACTTCGAAAACGAAATATATATTGTTTTTTGTGTTAATTTTGGGAGAATTTGAATCTTTTCATCGATAACGCGAGTGAAGTATTAATTAATTATTGATTTAGTGTTCGGTAACAATAGTTTAGTAATGGTTTAGAATTGAGAGCAAACTGATTGTCAATTAATACGTTCACTCCATCTGATAACTGATCCGATGATAATTGTTTGCTCCGAATCTTCATTTGGAGTTTTAGTTTTACGATTCACTGCTTTTTTCTGAAAGTATTTTTGAATTAATTAATAATTTTATTTCAATTCAATTCATATATAATTGAAATAAAAATTCAATGGAAAATGATTTTATCGGATAATAAATCACAATATTTGCGAATTCAATGTTTTGAAAAGTTTTTAATTTCCTGTTTATTTGCCGAATAATCAAATTGAAAGCCAGTGTCAGCTCATATTCAATACATTTTTTTCTCCAGAATAAAGGAGCGCTCGGAGGATATGATATGAACGTGAAGGGCGCCTGGAATATGTATGTGTCGACTCTCACCATTCTATTCCCTATTATATTACATTTCATTCCCATTCAATGCCATTCATTCATTCATTTACAGGGGATATACGGGTAAAGGGGTTGTCGTCACTATTCTAGACGATGGCATTCAGCCAAACCATCCGGACTTAGCCAACAATTATGTGAGTTCTCTACCTGTGCTTCAGATTCTTTGCTATTTACTAATCGGTATAAATGATTCGATAGGACCCTCAGGCCAGCTATGATATCAATGATAATGATTCGGATCCGACCCCTCAGGACAATGGAGACAATAAGTGATTATTTGCCTATTAATTGATATAATTTTTATTTTAATTATCTTTTATTGAAATGGTTAGACACGGAACCCGTTGTGCCGGAGAAGTGGCCGCTGAAGCCTATAATGGTATGAAATCTGTTATAATTTATAGAAAAAATTGCATTAATTTATCTCAAAATGAATGGACATGAAGTCAACCCATTTATTGATAATTTCAAATTGAATTTACATTAGAATACTGTGGCGTCGGAATAGCCTTCAACGCAAGCATTGGTGGCGTCCGAATGTTAGACGGAACCGGTCAGACAACTAATCCTTTTTTTAGTAGAATTTTATAAAAATAAAATAAATATCTCTATAGTGACGGATGAGGTGGAGGCGCGAGCGCTTAGTATGAATCCGAATCACATCGACATATATTCTGCGTCCTGGGGTCCAGAAGATGACGGAAAGACTGTTGACGGTCCCGGAAGACTCGCACAAAGAGGTACTGTATTTATAGTGGTTTTGTGTTTTAAAGTAATCGATTCAATCATTTATTTTTATTACAGCTTTTATTGACGGTATTCGCAAAGGACGTCACGGACGCGGATCTGTTTTTATTTGGGCCTCAGGTCTGACCACCACTTCATTGATGTATAAGTAAAACAAAAAGTAATAAACTTTACTCTTTAGGCAATGGGGGCCGACGTCTGGATAGTTGTAATTGTGATGGATATACGAATTCTATTTATACCCTTTCCATTAGCAGCGCCACACAAAATGGTCAAAAACCCTGGTATTTGGAAGAAGTGAGTCATTTATTATATTTTTTATATTATTTTATCATTTATTTAATGATTTTATATCTAGTGTTCGTCAACTCTGGCGACTACTTATAGCAGTGGAACCCCTGGAAGGGATGAAAATGTTTTAAGTGTTGATCAGGATATGACTTATTTCAAGAGTCTTGAAAGCGGTGGCCCTCCAGACACCTCCAGATTGTGCACACGTTCTCATACGGGAACCTCTGCTTCAGCGCCGATAGGTTTGTCTCATTAATAGTTTAAAACATTAGAATTTATTTGAATGTGATTTGTGTGGTTAGCGGCCGCTATCGTAGCTCTGGCTTTGGAGGCGAACCCAACCCTTTCGTGGAGAGATTTACAGCATTTAGTGCTCTTGTCCTCACGTTATGAACCCTTACGTCACGAAAGCGGTTGGATTACGAACGGAGTCGGACGTAGAGTCAGTCATAAGTTTGGTTACGGACTCATTGACGCCACTGCTATGGTTAGGTTCGCCGAAAACTGGACGCCAACTCCCACTCAAAGAATATGCGAAACTCATACCGAAGACCGGGAAAGAGAAATACCTATTCAACCGAAACGACATCTGGAAGTGTCGCTGACGACCGACGCCTGTCGTGACTCAACCAATGAAGTGAATTATTTAGAGCACATTCAGGCGAAGATCACTCTTAAGTACAAACCTCGCGGTTCTCTCAAAATATCTCTGATCTCTCCCTCCGGAACGATAACACACTTACTGTTTGCCCGGCCCAGAGATACCGACGACTCATCTTTTACTAATTGGCCGTTCCTTTCGGTTCATTTTTGGGGCGAACCGGCTGTCGGGACGTGGAAATTAATTATTCAAAACGATAGCCGCAATCCGGCCCGATCTCCGGGTAAACTGATTTCCTGGTCACTTACATTCTACGGCACATACGACCGACCGGCCAGTTATCACTTCACACCTAATGAGACAATTCGATACATCGCTCGAAGCGCCACAACAGACAAAATGAGCGAATGCGCTAAAAGCAAATCATTCCAGGCCTTGGACTCAAACGATTGCCTTCAGTCCTGTCCTTCTGGTCAGTCGCCTAATTATCAATTGGCTATCTGTCAGAAATGTAGTTCCGATTGCGAGACCTGTTTTGGACCGGCAAACGATAACTGTCTTTCTTGTGATTCAAATAAACGATTCTTTGGCTACCATTGTGTTACACAATGTCCGGACCACTACTATAGTGATACCAAACTTAATGAATGTCTTCCCTGTTCTTCAAATTGCGAATCTTGTGAATCGTCTCCAAATCATTGCACTTCTTGTAAGAAAGGGCTTATTCTCAACCAAAGGAATAGATGTGTCTTAAAGTGTGATTCACATAATGACACCAATTGTTTGAAATGTCATAAGTCGTGCGCCACTTGTTATGGAAGTGCTTCCAATCAATGTCTTTCATGTAATACCGATCGTCGTCTTCTGGACGGCACTTGTATTGACTCCGAGTGCCCCCAACCCTACTTCCAATACTCCAGTGATAATGGCTTAGAATGTGAAAGGTTTGTACACTTTATCTGATCCGCAAAACTATTTATCAAAAAAAATCTTTAAATTAATGCAAACTAAAGGGCTATTTGTGGACATAATATACACATTAATGTTATATTAAAACATACAAAATATTTATTCTTTGCATTATTTCTAAATAATTTGATTGAACTTGATCAATTAATGGGCCACTTATAACATTATTAATTAAAATTTGAACAAAATATACTTAAAGTAATATTAATTACATTTAATATCAGATTAAAAAAAATAATTATTAGAATACATGAAAATCGTTGATTACATACATTTTGTTTGCACAGAAATATCTGATGTTTAACTATAGAATAAATTGTTTTGAACACTAATTATTGGAAATACAGTATTAATAAAATGAATATTTTTTTGTCATTTCAGATGTCATGAGACCTGTAAGTCATGTACCGGTGCTTCTCATAAGAATTGCAGCACTTGTTTCACAAACGCAACCCTAACAGATGAGGGTATTTGTCAGACCTGTTTGAGTGGACAGTTCCTTAACATCAAGACATGGAAATGCGAATCATGTCATGAGAGCTGTTCTATATGTAGTGGTCCGACGGCTAACGAATGCATTTCCTGCAAAAGTCCCTATTCTTTAGACAACACGAGATGTCTTCCCTGTTGTCCGTCGAGTCTGAATGATATTAAAGGTTTTGCACAGGAGTTCAATGACTGTTGTCAATGTCTGTCCGATGGTCTCTGTTCGCCATCCATTGCTATCGACAGAACCCGAAGTGTTTCGATGGACAGCGATATATGGAATGACATTAAAGACGGGAAAGAAATGTCATTTATATTCCGAAATCCCATTTCCATAATATTCACGATTTGTTTTTCAGCTGTTATTCTGTTTGTTATTATATTTTCAATCCTTCAGTTCGTTAATCGGTCGGAACGCGCGGCCCATAAGATGAATGAATACCAGAAGGTGTCCACCAGTTCTTCACTCAATTTCGAAAAAATGTCTCATTTGATGGCAGAGGACGACGAAGAAGAAGATAGTCTTTTCGAGAAGACCTAGTCTTTAGTTATCAAAACAATTATTTATGTTTTTAATAAATTTTTAAATGAAAAATAAATTTCTATTTATTTTTTTTCTATTGATTTGTTGCTATAATTCATTTGTGTTGTTGTTGTGTGTGTTGTGAGAGTACACTAAACGGTCTGTCACTCGAGTGCACCGTTCGGTTCATTCATAGTTTCAAAATATCGATCGCTTCTAATCTTAAGCTTTGAATGAAAAACTCTATTCTATGACTTGAACTCAATTCTAGTACACAATGCCTGACATTAGATGTTTTGATTCCTGACTTTAACCACAATATGGATGAGAATACCAGTAATTCCATCGACAGATCCAAACGATTGTCACTGACATCGAGTAAAGCTCAAGAATCCGATATAATGTCCATTCAGTTGAGCCAACAGTTCACTAAAGGTAACCATTCTATCGATGCTTTTACTCATCGAAAATAGCATTCATTTCATTATTGTTTAGTTTTTAGTTCTTAAGACCAGAATTACTTATTATTTATTATTAAATTCTTAATTATATACAAAATTCTTGTTTATTTCAATGATTGCATTCAATGCATAAATGTGTTCATTAATTGCATTCAATTATAATCTGATTATAAATGTTTAATATTTTCATGAAATCTATATTTTCCTAAATATTAATATAATTTAAATTAAATTGAATTTAGTGGCCATAAGACCGGAACTACTCCTTCACGAGGCCTCCATTAAGAATGATATCTTGACCGCTAAGAAACTGATTGACTCCAGAGTTGATATCAACAGCAAAACTCATGTGAGAGACAAATAATCAATGTTTTGAATTAAAGAATAATTTGAAGAATACTTTTACAGATGGAAAGGACACCAATTCATTGGGCGATATCTCACGGAAATGTTGAAATCGTGTCACTTCTAGTTCAGGCCAAATGTGATATCGAAGCCACTGATAAGGCACTCAATTCTCACTTTTGTTTTATTTTATTGTTAATAATTTAAATCAATTAATCATTTTTAAAAAAAAGTTTAATCGCTTTAAAAACTCGCATAAAATAACAATTTGTTTAAAATTATAATTTGCATAAAATATGAATATTCTGTTTATAGCTTACATTAAATGCCATTTAATTAGATATTCTTTGTTTTAAAAGTTAGACAATTCTAAACTTTATTATAATATTTATTATTTTTACAATTTTTATAATATATGAGAAATGATTTAAACTAATGGCCAATTTTTTTATGAAAAATTATTAAACTTTTTAAACAAAAGAATAAAAAATTGATTTATTTTTGTCTGCAATATAGCTTGGAATGCGACCTATTCTTATGGCAGCAATGGTGGGAAGTCTTCAAATGGTGGAACTATTAGTAGAATCCGGTTCTAACTGTCGGGTCGTTAATAAGAAACACTATACTGTCCTCCACTGTGCGGTCAGACACGACCAGACGGACATTGCTATGTATTTACTCGATAATGTCGATGATCTGGATGTCAATGCAATCGATAAGGTATGCGTCAAATCATTCCTATCATTGTTTTATTATTTGGCCAATAATTTCTAATAATTATAATTTATTATTCTCTATAATAATCTGTAAATGAAATGCAAATAAATATCAAATGAATATATCGATTGATATTAATAATAGAATTTCAATCATATATTATAATTCTTACGATTAATATTGAAATTCTGGAATTTTATTTCTAAGCATTTTTCATTTCATTTCTAAAAGTGGTGCGAATTATATAGTTTCTGTCGACCCCTCCTCTCCCCGTCCCATACAAAGTCAAATTTAATTTAAAGTGATATATGTTTTATACATTACTAACATATCATATAATATATATGATAATAAATAGAGTATAATATAAATTAAATAAATAATAATCATTATATGCATTATTAACAAATGAGAATAGTTTGAAATCTTATTATTTTTTAAACTCCATCTCCATTAACATGAAATATAAATCATTATTGAATTGCTTTCAAGCCTTGATTTGACGGTTGTCTTAATTTTTTTCACAGAATCTTATAAGTTATGCAAATATTTAATAATAAGAATATTAAAGAGTTTCCATGGGTTACAAATGATTTTGTTAATTGGAATATTGAATTGATTCCGGGTCAGTCGTTAATGTGTAATAAGTTTAAAAATATGTGGATATTCTATATAATTTCAGTGCATTTATCATTTTTAGTGTAGTTATGATTATTATTTCTATTATAGTCTTCAGGGTATTCACGAGTCAATTATATTCCTCTCATAACGACCAGACATTTAAAGATTAACAGAAGAAGAGTAGAGATAATTAGATTAAGAGGTTTCGTATCATTAAATTAATGTAAACCCAAAGCCATATACAGTATTCTAATTATATCTTATAATTAACAAAAAAACTAAATTTGAACTCTATTTATTTGTTTTGCACACAAATTCATTGGGTTGTAGCTTGGTCAAACTAGGTATGTATTCATTACAATATTTTTTATTAATGCTATTTCCAGACACTATTTGATTTTAACTCCAATAATGCATTCATATTCTAATTTTAATTTAAAAATCATGATTGCATTGAAATTATTCGATGAAATCTTGAATTAGACTTTCCTAACAAATAATAAACAATTATAAGAATAAAAATTTTATAATTTTGAACAAAAACTAAGATCAAAATCTTATAATTAGATTGCTTTCAAAATAATGTCTGTTATATTCAGTCAAATACTGTCTGTTTATTGAAATGAATTAATTTTGACATAACTTTCAATTGACTGCTAGTCTACACATGTCTTCAATTAACAATAATCTGGAAATCGTACAAAAACTCATTACAAGTGGAGCTGAGCTTAATATTAAAGATAAAGTAAAACATAATATCATTATTTAAATGATTAATTATAGAGAATTTCTTATATAATTAATTAGCAAGGTAGAACGGCTGCCCATTGGGCCGGGTTTAAGGGACACCGAGAGATTCTGCAGGCTTTGCTCAGCGCTGGTATAGAAGCTGATGAGAGGGATAACGACGGAAAGACAGGTCTATATTCTTGACATTTAAACCAAATGTGTTTATATCCAGAATTTTCTATTCCAGCACTACATTTGTCAGCCGAATATGGGTTTAGAGAGGCCTCACAAACACTTATTGAACACAACTGTGATATCTTTGCAACTGATTCGGTAAATCATATGAATTATATATCAATTCTATAGTTATTATTAATATTAATATTTTTTTAATCATTAAAAATATCATTCCTGATAAAAAAAACAGAAAGGCCGGTCAGCACTAATGATTGCGGCGGCCCTGGGCTATATAGATGTAGTTTCCCTTCTCGTGTCATACGGAGCCACTCTTAACAGTAAAGATAAAAATGGAAACACAGGTAGTATTGAAAGAAATAAATGACAATTTATTTCATTGACAATAATGTTATACTTTATTTAGCCTTACATTTGTCTGTTTTGGGAAATCACGTCAAGTGAGTCGAGTCTTACTTTTTTTGTTATAAGTTTCCATCACTTTATTCTTCAATTATTTATCCAAATATTGATTTTAATTGAAATGAAATCGTGTATAGAATGACACAATTCCTCGTCGATAAGGGAACTCAAATCAATTCACTTAATAATGTGAGTTAACCCACAATTCCTCTCAATTTCTCTTCTTTTAATTATAATTAAGAAATTCTACAAAAAAAGCCAATGATATTATAAAAAATGAGCATTTATTTCAAACAAATGTAAAATTCTGTGAATATTAGGGAAAAAATGTCTAATATGTGACATATTATACATGTCTTACAATTTAAACAATTTCTGAAAAATTTAAAACAATTATCAAATAAAATAATTTTGTTGTGATTTAAAGCGAAATCAAACGCCTTTAGTCGTGGCCTCAGAGTTAGGACAGACAGAAGTGGCAGAAATTCTTATCAAAAATGGAGCCGATCTTAACATTCAAGAGAAGGTCTGTCAATGATATGAAGCGCTTCTCTAATACAACTGTTTTTATAATAGAGCGGTCGGACAGCCCTATACGTTGCCTCCCGGGGCAGTTTCCAGGCTATTGTCGATATGCTTATTAAAGCCGAAAGAGAAAAGACATTGAAATTGAATGAAACTAAAGAGCGATTAGTTCTCAACTGCCGTAAAGAGACCTTCGAATCAGACGATTGTAGTCTTCCAGAAGAAACTGTCAATCATTGTGGACATGAAGTCAATGAAAACATTCATTTGAATCAAATGAAGAAAATTTTATGGCATTTATCTCGAAATCACTTAGAAATTAACGATTGGAAGCGTTTGGCCCGCATTTGGGACTTCACTGAAGAACAGATTAAAGGTATTAATGATTACTATCTTAAGAATATTCTCTATCTATGGTTAGAATTGATTTGTAATAATAATGATTGAAATTGTTATGAAAGCCATTGAACATCAATATACGGGTAAAACTAGTTATAAAGAGCATTCTTACCGAATGATGATTATATGGTTGCACGGACTCAACCACAACAAGAACCCAATGAATGAACTTTGCACTGCTCTACAGGCTATCAATAGGAAAGAAGTGGCCGGTAAGCCATCTCTCACTACCCTTCCCTCTACCAACATATCGATGTTTTATTTTTATTTTAAATAATTTTTTGAATGAAATTTAGAGAAAATACGAAAGAAAGCCGAAGAGGGGAATGTGTTTCGGTCGGGCCATCGGTTTGGATGTCAATGTTTGCCAGGAATTCCACCAAATATTTGTCACTATTGTTGCATATCTTAAAAACTTTTATATCTATTCTGACAATCGTTCAAATGTTTTATTACTTAATTAATTCAAATATTTTAAATCCATTCGTTATTTTTGAAATATTTATTTTATTTTTATATTTAACAAAATACTAATAATTGTTAACAATATTAATAATAAATAATTTTCAAAATATT
>JAQIYF010000269.1:0-11441 GCA_034700865.1 Oribatida sp. Gr-Ori-00025
ATCAAACGGATGTATCAGTTGTTATATACGAGACAATGGAAACTGAATATAATATTTATAATTATCGATAACAGTATGGTTTGCCTCACATCTCATCCAAAAGATAAAGCAAATCAAGACTACATACCGACCACATTCGGTGACATCGCCTTTACTATGATCTGACGCATAGGACTGGTAGGCAATTGGCTTTGTTTTACAATTGGAGGTATAGTCGATGACATGGGAGTACCGGAAGCTGTTCTCAAGAGGATGTGTGGACCGGTAGGCGTTTGAACCAAACGACCTAAAGGTATGGCCAGTCTATTGCCTAATAAATAAAAATAAATAAATAAAACAAAATTATGAGATATTATTGAAGACATACTATCAGATGAGGAGGTAGTGGCAGCTGAGGCGGCGGCCGCCGCCGCGAGCTTTGGAGTCAGTGTTGCATTGTTTGGAGAAATTCCTGTCATTAAAAACTTTTGTTCCATTGGTCTGTTGGGTACGGGTGATGATGGGGTAGATGTGGGCTTAGATGAGGTGTTGGCGGAATGCATAGTCGACGTACGGATTTGTAGTCTGATTTTGCCGCGCGGACAGGGAGGCGGGGGTTCAGGAGAGGAATCTATTTCTTGAATAAGTTCGGGTGAAGTCATAAACCTAACGATGCGGTGGTGAGCGAAAGCACTTAAAGTGAACGATAGGTCAGACAAAACCAAATTCATTGAAATTAAGTCTATATTCTTGAACGGATCAAAATCTAAAGCAGTGGTGACTAAAGAGGCCGTTTCGTAGACCAACGGCTCTGTCATGAATGGCGAGACAGTGGGCCGGGGGTCGAATAGGTTCGGGTGATTACAGACTTTTCTCAATTGCATTAAAATGTTGATAACGCTCAGGAAATTTCCGGCCGCAAGGGTTTCCTTTGTTCTAAACAATAACCAAACCATTAATGGTTTGATTGACAAAACAATTAGCAAATAATGGCTTACTTTCTAAGAGACATGAATTCCTCGTAAAGAAAACGTTGTCTTTTGGAGAGTCGACACATAACGACGTGTTCGTACTTCTTAGGCAACTGTTTCTCGACATCACATTTCAATCGCCTCAATAGGAAAGGTCTCAACACTTTGTGTAGTCGTCTGATGAGGGCTTCGTTGAACTCATTGTTTCCCTCAACCATTCCGGTCACCGGATTGACGAACCAGTCCTTAAACTCTTTGTGCGATTGAAAAACGTTAGGCATTAGGAAATGCATGAGTGACCACAACTCCATTAGATTGTTCTGAAGCGGTGTTCCGGTCAGGAGTAGTCGTCTGGAAGTGTTAAAGTTGAGAAGCATTTGCCATCTCTGGGACTTAAAGTTCTTTATGTGTTGGGCCTCATCTAAGATCAAGTACTTCCACTTCTTTCGACGGAACGACTGGTGATCTTGTATTACGAGTTTGTATGAAGTGATGCAGACGTGGAACTGATTTGGTTTTGTCCAACCCTTTCAATAAAAATGCAATTATTAGTCAAAGTGTTCACTATTTTCGGTGACCTTTCGTTAAATAGAGTCAACAAAAGGCGCATTAATGGCAATAAATTATAATTTTTGAGATACTTTAGCACTCGATTAGCACTATTACTACCGAAAGAGTGACTCTAAGTCTCAATCAGACCATCAATTCATTCATAATTACCTGTCGTTTTAGTTTTCTCTCTTTAGGACTTCCATAATATGTCAAAATTTTGAGGGCCGGACACCACTTCTTAAATTCCATTTCCCAGTTGAGCATAACACTAGTGGGCACTACAATCAGATGCGGTCCCCAAATGCCTTTCTCACAGGCCAGGTGTGCGATCAGTGCAATCGTTTGTATAGTCTTTCCTAAACCCATTTCGTCGGCTAGAATGCCATTGAGTTTCTTGTCCTGCATTGCGGCCAACCAGTCGAGGCCTATATGTTGATACTCCCGGAGCTGGTGTTTGAGCAAAAACGGCACTTTAGTGCGCACCTCCACTGAAGAAAACGTATATCCCTTCGGTTGAAGGCTTTCAGCACCGGCCGCGATATCGGTTATCTCCCGATTGGGACCGACATTAGGTTTTCCGGAGCTTTCATCACAGACTTCCTGTAAATATAAAGCAAAAGTGTCTCAACTCTCAGGTCTCGCAATTATACCGAACCAATAGTTGCGGTGTTTTTAGAGCAGACTTTCAATATTCCCCTTATTTTAGAATTTCACAAACAAATAGACATTCATTTGTGAGGCGTTGGGAAGGGGTGGGCGGAAAGGCAGCAAAAAAAGTATAACTCACCTCAATTAGAGGTTTATTAATGACTTCATTGGCGTCGGGATTAATAAGAAATTCCATTCCTATTTCACCCGTTTCTTCTTCAGTGGACAAGTCATTGTCGTATTCCTCGTCCTCTTCATTGGTATTTTCGTTATCACTTTCCTCTTCATCTGATTCACTGTCTTCGTCGTCATCGCTGTCTAATTCGTTGTCTTCCGGCTCTTGCTTTGGATAGACTTTAGCGATCAGTTCATCGATAGGAACGTCTAAATCGTTTTGAAGTTCTTTCAGTTCGTCCGAGTGGTCAACACTTTCCATATTCTTCTCTTCCTCTTCAATGGTCTCCTCTTCGTCTTCGACCTCCTCGTCCTCAACCTTGAACTCCATGTCTTCAGTTAACGACGCCTTCAAGTCCTCAATAGGTATTTCACTTTCTTTTTTCAATAATTCAATTTCTGAGACTCCATCTCCAACGCCGACCTCTTCCTCTTCCCGAGCAATGGTCTCTTCGTCATCGGATTCACTGTTTTCAGGTTCAAACTCACTGTCCATCACTTCGTCGGTCACACTATTGGCGCCAACACTGGACTCTTCGGCAGTGGTTTTAGATTTTCCTAATTCTTGAGTAAGTTTTTCGGTATATTTGTCGGCCTTATCAACAATGAAGTTGAGGTGCATGTCATGCAATTTCTTGCGCTTCTCCTTCAGCCGAACCTCTTGTTTCGCTTCAAACACTTTCTCGACGTCTGACCAAAAAGTTTTGATTTGTTTCGCAATATTTGACGCAATTTTCCTCATCCGCAACAGCTCTTCCTTTTCGGCCTTTTCTGCGAAACTCTTTTTGTCGGAATGGTATTTGACAACCATTTTGGCGCACTTTTTGGCCGCATTTTTCTTCCATTTCCTCTCCTGTGCAAAGTCTGTGGCCAACCATTGCATCTCCTCTAAGAGGTAATCCCAATGTGTTTTCTGACGTAACGGTTCCTGAACTTTAGGGAGTCGTCTATTACTCCACAAACCATTCTTCCGAAGCTCTTGTATCCTCTGCACGACATACGCCTCCTGTCGGGCCCTCTCAACGATCTGTTCCTGAGAACCAATTGATGACTCATAGAAGGAAGACATCGAATGCTGTCGTGTCGACAGTCGATGGGAAGCAATACTTTGATTCGATGTCCTATTAGTTGCGGCCGAAGGCGTAACCAAAGAAGTCGATGTCGGCGTCAGGTTTTGATTTGCTTTAGTGGTGGCCACCGATGAAGAGAAGACATCATTTGATTGCGTCGATAGAGGTATAGATTGAGAGATCGTTGTGTTGGCCGACGAGTCAAAAGTGGCCGCATTTGAAGGCGTTTGGGAAACGGGTGTCACGACTGTCGGCGATAATACTGTATCGACGGTCGAAGAGTCCGACGGTTTCTGTTGCGTGACATCAATCGACGACTTAAGAGCAATGAGTTCTTTGAGGTCCTCATCACTGAATTGTCTGTTGGGTTGAGAAGCGGTCAAGAATTGGATCAATTCATTGCCGGTCACTCTCTTCTTCCACCCGAAGAAGTCTAAAATATTTCCATTTGTTTCCAATAAATAGAGTTCCAAAATGTGGTCTAAATATGATTCGCGAAGACATTTGAGTTCGCGATTCAAATGAGTGGTCACATAGTTATCGGTCATTCTTCGGGAGTGCTTTGGTGTCCGGTCTTCGGTCCGATTGGTGGCAATCAAACCATTTCTTAATAATATTTACAAAAAGTCTTCAGTTGTGACCAAATAAACAATATTTACATAAATTTAATGCGAATTTCAATACAATTAGTGAACAAAGACTTAAATATTGTCTGAAATCCAGTCATTCATTGCATTCATTCAGTCATTCATTTCAATGCGTTTTCAATGCATTCAAACCAATGACTCATTGAATGCCATTTTGTTGAGGAAACGGAAATCACAGACAAACCAACGCTTTCTCTCCAATCCTTTGTTGAATTGGAAAACAAATTACGTCCAGAAATGGATCAAACTTTAGGTCTGACCAACAATTTGCCCCCAAATAAACACTTTATTTGCCCCTCTCATTGATGGACTACATTAAACTGAATTGAACATGCTTAGTTTTAATAATTATTTTTATAAATTAATATTATATATTATATTAAATCTTATGTATTAATATATTTATCCAGGATCTTTCTATCAATTATTTAATTAATTTAATTGTCAAATATTTTAAATATTGCAAAAATATGACAATTTTTATAACCAATGCTCAGATAAATTGATTTCAAATGTCTTATTATTTGTTAAAATTGTGTTTATATTAGAAATAATAGGACTAATGGCATGAAAAGCAAATTCAGATCAATTGGAGATAAAGTGAAGAATTATAAACAAAATTTAGTTTTTCGCCCACTCTTTGCCTTTCAATAATACTTATCTGACCTTCAATTCTATTATTATTTTAGCAAAACTTATGAATTTTATTATTAAATTATATCTCGTTTTAAGTGACCTGAGATCTTATCAATTATCTTATATCCACTTATAATAACTACATTGTATTGTACTTTACTATAATATGCTTGCTCCTTTTATTACATTAAATATACAACAGAGGATATGTTAAAGTAAATAGTGCAATGCTGAATGAGCAAGGATATTCTTAACATTTACTTTTGAATATATTGTCTAAACTTTTAAATATATTCGAAATATACAGACCCTGAGAATGACAAATATTGAATGGAATTGAATGTGATTTTTATTAATAAATTGTAATTTTGATTTGAAATATACTTTATTTCAAAAGTAATAAACATTAAATTGAGCCTAACTTTCCAATACGTTTGTCGCAGGCATTCAACAAATTTCTCTCAAACTTACAAAAAAAAATTCTAAGAAATGAAGAGAACGAAAGACTTTGTGATCTCTAAGCCGACCGTATAATGCAGTCCTTGAAAAGTCTGATATCAGAGGAAAATAAAACCTTTTTTTTCGTCAGAAAAGATGAATTTGTTTAGAAATGTTTCCAAAAAAATGATTAAACTATTGCCAGAATAGGAATTATTGAATAAAAATATTGATTTCAGTGAAAACTTATTTAGTTTATCGATGAAAACGAATTCAATTGAATTCTTTTTATTTATGAAAGCAATTGAAAGAAGAATTTTTTAATACCCAGTCATTAGAATCCGATTCCAAGAATATTTTGCTAATTATTGTACATTTTTTCCTCTTTAATACCTGAAGGCATCAAAACTTTTTAAATCAAATAATGGAAAATATAGCTAAAGTTGTATCGCCCGGGGGTTTACTAAACGTATCTAAAGCTCAGATCCACTCCTTTACTAGTTTAAGGAATTGAACAAAAAAATTAAATAAAGAAAAAAAATTAGAAACAAAATTAAAAAAAAATATTTGGTTTACAAAAATAAAAGAAAATAACAAATAAAGAGTATAATTGAATAAAATAAAAAATCAATTCAATTGAAAAGCATTAGTACTGAAGAATAGCCTAATCTTAAGCCACAGTATTCTCCTCCGGCTATCCATTAGTAATAGAAAATTAGTTTTTGGAAATATATGGGACACAGATATAGGCCAACCATTTAATGTCTCGCAAAAAGCATTACCATTTTGGTTGGAATTCCTAACCCCTCTAAAAGTGACCCAAACTATAACCAGTCTATGATATACTGTATAACTGGAGGAATATATATATAGACCTAATAAAGGAGAGACCAGTTTTCAGGCAAAGAGTCACTCATTTTCACTCCTATTCACCACTGAATCTATGAATTGTCTTGTTTTGAATGATCGCATCATTTGTTTGGCTTATAATCGGAATTAAGAACCAAATGAAAGACTAAATGAAATGTTTTATTAATATTAAATGAATTTATTTGATAATCGATTAAATGTTTTATTACCTAAACTATTGTTCAGTCAATCGGATAAATAAATCAATTAATTAAAGGAATGGCTGTTTAGAAGCCATCCGAGTCTTTGATAGAAGAGTATCAATGGTTCCAACTCTTTGAGTGGAGTGTCTGCAAGAGTGTTGACAGAAATGGCTAATTGTTGTCTTTGGAACCGAACCTCTTTGGGTAACAAATATGTTATCCTATGTCTGATCTGTGGAGCCGTTTCTTCATTTGTTGGATTAGTTATTATAATAATCTATGCATTGATTCGCTCAAACACTTCTTCAATTCAATTCTTCGAAACGATTCCGACTTATATTCCGGCGATTTTTGTAATCAATTCATTCATTAATTCACTATTAATTCAATTTTTAATTTGATATCTCATTCACTTATAGCTCATCACAAATGGTTTGGTTGTTATGTCTTTTGCCAAAAGCAGAACAAGATTTGAATATTTGGTAAATATTTCAATAATCAGTGCAAATGATTGGATCATCTGATCCAATGATCACTTGTAGAGAAGGGTTTGAACTTTAAATTATAAAATTCACTGAATTACAGATCAAATCGATTGGAGTCCTGTATTTGGTTTGCGGTCTTCTAAGTGTTGTGATAACAGTGACCACAACTGTCATTCATATGAATCGATTACAGACTTACAATCAATGCATTTATATCACAGAAACCAGGAATTGTCTCTGTGTTTCACAGGGAATGTCACAAAGTTTGTTGCAATCAATTCCAATATCATTGACAATAATTTAATGGGTTTTTTCATACCTAACTGTTCCACTAGGAGGTCATGTTTTCAAGTTTGATGACATCCCGAGCTGTGAGATAGTCCACGGGTTTCTATTCGCTTGTCTGAGAGCACTGTTCGGTCTGTCGGTTCTGGCGATTCTGATTTGCATTTTCTCTCTAATGCTAGTCTACCAGTTGTTAAGCCATCAGAAAAAGAAGAGATATTTACAACAATTGGAACTCAGGCGCAGATTCCACGTCCAAACCAGAGGATTTGCTCCCCAGTACTCACACCCATCCTGTGTATCACCTCATGTGTCATCACATGTATTGCCACACAATAGGAACCATTCCTCAAGACCTTCGCCTTATAGTTCTCACTGTGAGGACAATGTTCTCAATGGTTGGAGTCTTTCCCCGCATTCCTACGATTATTTGGACAGTCGTTCATATACTCGACATTTTGAAGACGATATACAATCAAACATTGGATTTATGACAAACCGATGGCAGTCTTGGACTAATTGGTTAAATTGGCCGAGAAATCAGATCTCGGCCTCAAATAATCAAATATCAAATCAGAGAACAAATCGAAGACTTTTTAATTTCCTTCGAAGAAATCGAAACAATAGAGAGACGAATGAAATCAATTCAAACCAAAACCATTGGAGAACTCCGACGGGACATAACTTTCTTCCTCCGCATGTATTTATTCCACGCATTGGTTCGGGAGGACTGTCAGCACTGCCGCCACATCTGACCGGATATCGGGACCACCATATGAGGAGACCATTAGTGAATGCAATGAGTTCTGAATACAGAAGAACGCGATCTAATGACGGGATATTCCAACACATGAGCGCTCATAACATTCCCGTCGAATCGCTTTCTTTTCACCCAAACGCCGGGACCAATGGGACGACCAATATGTTTGCCTTATGGGGTCCTCCGCCTCCATATACCTGTTCCCAACCGCAGTCATTGAATAGGATTAATACTATTTGTAATAATAATAATCATTCCTCTGTTGGTCAACACTGCAGACAATCGAGTGTTCATTCTTCAGATGTGACGCCGGCGTCCAAAATGAGTACTCCTTTATCTGAACGCCGTCTTCGATGCAATGCATTCTCATCGCAAGGCATTAGACTAACCATTGAAGCCAATGATAATCTATTAGCACCGGAAACAAAGGGCTCCTGTATTGTGGAAATACACGTCCCTTACAATGAGGAACAACAGGACAATGCAATCACTGATTTCGATGACTTGAGAAGTGGTAATAAAAAGTCTGATTTGAGTTTCAATACAATGCCATCAATCAAACGAAGCGAACCCTTGCAGACAATCAATGCATTTAAGTCTTTATCTAATATTCCGATTACTATTCCAAACGGTTTGAAATCATTGAATACTTTGACTGATTCTGAACTGGAGTCCAATAAATCCCGTCTTCAGACCATTCAGAACGTCTATCGCTCGCAAGTGTTCGAACAAAAGTCGTCAATGAGTTCATCGACGGCTAACTCTACCTCAAACACAAACACCACTTCAGAGATGACATCAGAGTTGTCGACATATAATAATAGCGACCAATCATTCTCAGCGACCAGTTTTCCGGTCGACCCGCCGACGGATTATAAGTCGACTTTAATTATTCAGACGCCGAACACTCAGTCGACTCCTATCACAGAGAAAAGCAGTACTAATGTCGCCGAAAGACAAACAATCAATGGATTGAATGGCAAAGACTTACGACTAACCGCCCAATCGATGCCAAACCTAAGCGTTATTATTCCGGTCTCGTCATCGAAATCCACGTCCACTCGAACTCAACCAAACTTTTGGGATTTGCATCGAATCCCATCCAGTGGTAACACATCCACCTCTCAAGACATTGTAGACTTTGAGTTAGATTTAGACGAAGAGTCCATTAAATTCATGGCTGATCTACCAAATGATAATCTGAAAACAGAGCCGTCTTCTGAATCATTCAGTTCAGAAACGGAATCACTGACTCCTGAACTGATCAAACCTCCCACTCCTTTCAACAACTTTCAAGACAAAAGCACGTCTTCGACGGCAACTCTCTCTTCCATTAGTGAATCAAAACCAGAATTAATTATTAATATAAAAGGCATTCAGGTTTGAGAAACAATTTCCAAAAAACTCTTCAATAAATACTCAAAATACTTAACGAATTGCTTAGAAATGCGAGTTTTGTTAACGAAAAACACTTTGTTTTATACTGTTTACCCGAATATTGAAACAGAATATTCTGTTTTAAGTGTTGTGTTATTAGAATTATTCAATTTATTCCTATTTTTTTTATATAATACCCGTTAATATCCTGTCATTTATTGTAATTTTGATTTTCATCTAAATATGAGAACTACTAGTCTTTACAACACTTTAATCGTGTCTAACATTACGTTTAAATCTTTATCTTTGAGTCAACTCAAGAGTCAAAACTAAAATTCATGTATTGATAGCAATATTTTCGTAAAAAATCATTTCCAATGAGAGGCTGAATAAGAGTTCTATTCATCAATTCATCGACTCTTTCGATGGATTGATCAGAACCTCAAAGAAAAGTACTGTAAGTATGTGTCGAATACCTGGTCCGACAGCTCTCTCACACTCTCTCTTCAAATGAAACGCTCTTTTGTTATATTAAATTGTATTATATTTTTCAAATTTTAAATCATTTCTCGAATAAAATAAAATTTTATTTATTCGACCAAAAAGTTATAAACAATTCAATGGTTTTTATATAAAAAAAATTCTCTAAAACTTTAATATAAGTTCAAAATCAATACAAATAGAAATCATTTCTTAATAATCTGAACGACGTCTTCGTGATGAACGATCTGAACATTGGATCAAATTATGAGATAATGAAATGTAATTATAAGACACTCACGTGACTCAATCCAACGCGTTGTGGACTATATTTAGTGCTCGTCCCCTAAAATCAGACAAATTATTACATTTAATCCAATTTAAAACAAGTTTTTTCGTCCATTTGTTCATCACTTTTGAAAATATTTTCTGATTTTCTATTAATTGATTCAATGCTTACCCAAACCAATGCATATTTGAATGTATCGGCAATCGTCCGATGGATGGTATGGCAGACGTGTTCAACACTTGATCCGCGTCTAAGAATGAGTCCGTCTTCAAAATCGGGCGGTTCTGAAGACAACAATTATTTTCTATAAATTCGCATTTCCTGTCTGTTCGTCAGTACTACTCACGGCCTCTCTTTTTGGTGTAGACCTGGATTAGTGCCAAATGTTCCCAAATCTTATCCAACATGTGGTCCAAATTGAGTCTCATATTACAACTGACGACAACGCTGTGGGGCTGTCGGGCCAGTCGATCGATCTCTTCCAACGAGATTTGATCGATTTTGTTGTATATGTAAAGACACGGCAAATACACCCGATTTTTAAGGACCACATCAATCAAGTCGTCGGCACTGCAGTCCTCTCTGAACAGAATCTCGGCGTTAAATATCTCTAATGATTGGCAAAACATTTATTCAATTAATTGTTGAGTAAATGATCCAACAATTGAAAGACTAACTGTATTCGTGTAAAACCATTTGAACTAATTTTTCGTCACATTTGCTGAGAGGACAGGTGGCGTTGAAGGAAATGCCTCCCGTCTTCTTCTCCTATCAACCCAGTCATCAAAATAACAATTTTATAAAACTATTTAATTCATAGTAAATATGAGTTAACCTTAAAGTAAAGATTTGGTCGCCTTTTGTTGAGTCGAATGCCCACCGATTCCAACTCACTCTCCAATAGTTGTCTCTGGACTTCGCTTTTGGTCGCGTCTAACATAATAATGACCAGATCTGAAGTTCGGGCCACAGCTATCACTTGACGTCCGCGACCCTTACCTTAAATATAGGAACACATTGTAAAACCAGTAAAACATTAACCAGAAATTGGGTCATACCCTGGGCGGCCCCCTCTATAATTCCGGGTAAATCCAGTAATTGAATGTTTGCCCCTTTATAATGGATAACACCGGGAATACACGTCAAAGTCGTGAACTCATAAGAAGCGGATTCGCTGTGAGTGTCGGTCACTGTATTCAATAAAGTCGACTGAAATGACAATTCAAAGCAATTAATCCATGGATTCATTGATCGCAAACGTATTTCAATACTTTTCCGACGGATGGGAAGCCAATTAACGCGACCCTCGCGTCACCGCTTTTCATAACCTTTAAAGTAATGTTAATTAACCATAAGATTGAGCCCAAAGATCGGGAAGACTTACATCAAATCCCTCTCCCTTTTCCTTTGATTTAGTGGTCGGTTCGAGTAGTTGTGCCCTATATTTGGCTAACTTTGCCTTTAATACTCCCAAATGGTATTCAGTGGCTGTTTATTAACACAAATCAGTCATTAATTAATTGTTAATTACTTTTAATAATCATTTCATTTATAAAAACCTTTGTTTTTCTGAGTCCGAGATATTTCTCTCTCTATTT
>JAQIYF010000270.1:0-11433 GCA_034700865.1 Oribatida sp. Gr-Ori-00025
AGATCAAAAATCTTTAATTTTATCTCTTTTACTAACTGTAACTTGTACATTTTTATTATTTATATACAAGTGAAATATATTCTTTCATACTACTTTGGCATATCAAGTCAAAGAACATATTTAGAAAATGTTCAAGATTAATTTTATTTTTATTTTTATGAATTAAAATACACAATTTATTATGAGGTAAATAATTGTTAGGTAAATAAAGTTAATATTTTTATTTCATTATTCATTCAATTCATTTTTAACAAGAAAACTCTAGTGTATTTTAGTTTATAAGTAAGAAACAGTAATTTTTAAATTACCTGGTTGAATATTTATAGTAAACAAATAAAATGTCATAGATTATACAGATAATGTAAATGAATTTTTGTAATAAGGCTGCAAAACAATTGGATGTGCTATCAGGTGCTGACCCGCGGAAGACAACCCCTTATTTAGATGAGGCGCGCAATGAAGTGGCGATTCTGACACATCACGACGCCATCACCGGTACGTCACCGCAAAAGACTGTCGACGACTACACCACTCGTCTTAACAGTGGATACACTGCCAGTAAAGCTGTTCTACAGACGGCCTTCCATTATCTAAAAAACAATGGGAAGAGTCTATCGAATGAAGTATTTTGTGATCTATTGAATCAAACGGAATGTGCGATAACAGAGACCAGCGATAAGATAGCGATCACTATATATAACCCAATCGCCAGACAGGTATCCAATTATATCAGAGTTCCAGTTGTTTCGGGCGAATATCAAGTGTTTGATGCTTTGGGTGGAAGTGTAGCTCAAAAGGCAATCCTTCCGGTGTCTGATGGCGTTCGACGACTGCCTGACAGACAAAGTAATGCCACAAATGTGTTGGTATTTAAGGCACATTTGCCACCACTTGGTTACAACACTTATTTCGTTGAGAAGCAACAGACATTGAAAAGTAAGCTTGGTAAAATTTATTTTAAACTGTAAATTAAATACATTAATCTCATAATATATGATGGCTAAACAAATTTTAGAATTTTGGGTTATCTACGTAACAAAATTTATTTTTTAAAGATACTTAAAATTAAGATCAATGTATTAAACATATATTTCATGGACACAAATCAGATATGTTAAATAATTATATGAGGGGCATTTCCGAAATAATTATATAACTATATAAACTTTGGAAATTTTGCGTAGAGGTTAAAATTTTTTTATTCATTTTCACCCATTATATAGCCATCAATATTATCAATACCCGGGCGGCACCAGTAATGAAGGGAAAGTCCTTCACACTAGACATTGATGAGACCACCGGTGCTATCAAATCATTGATCACTAATGGCCAAACACACCAATTAAAGCAATCATTTAAATGGTATAAATCAATTGGTGGACAGTCGGGTCTGGAAGACTCCGGGAGTTATCACTTCTGTCCGGACGGTAATGCACGTGATTTTAGTGAACAGAAACTACTGTCCAGTCATACGTCCGGTGGTGTACACGAACTGAACCAACAGTTTGGTGATTACGTCCAACAGAGTGTCCGGACCTATGAGGACGAGGACTATATTGAGTTCGATTGGACGGTAGGGCCCATACCTGTGGACGACCAGATCGGGAAAGAAATCATTACCCGATTCGAGACAGACCTGAAAACTAATGGCATTTTCTATACCGATGCCAACGGACGGCAAACCATTGAACGACAGTTTAATCCGAAGTCTATTTTGTGTAATTACAGCAATATTTCTGGAAATTATTATCCCATTTATAGTCGGGTTCATATCAAAGATGAACAACAGGGTGAGTCTGACATTCTAATTGTTGAAAATTATACTTGGTCAAATTAAGGAAAAAAAATAACAGTACGTCATTTCCTTTCCAATTTAATCTATAACAGAAAAGGAATTAATATTACCGGTAATAATGCAATTCATTTACAGTTTAGTTTAAAATAATTTTATTTTATGATTAGCGTTGCAAACATTGATTTAATAAATATCTGGATATTTTTAGAATTTAACTCCAAATAAACTCACAAAATATTTAATTGACCTGGAATCACATCTAGGGTTGCTAATACTCCAGGAATGGCCTGGATTCTTCAAGAATAAGATATCACCAGGTGAAATTTTGAAAATTTATGATTTCATCACGTGACTCTAGGTGAAAAATATGGGGTTAAGAAATAATATGAGCAACATAATATATTTCTCCAGGAATTGAACGAACAATGTTGGCAATGCTAGTCATATCCCTAATTTCTAGAGAAGCCAGTAGATACCTGTACTATTGGCAACACCATTTATAAATTGAAATGAAATTTATAATCTCTGTATTGAAAGATTATATTAAATATAAATTTAAACAATATAAAATTTCATATGTAACCTAGTACAATTAAAAAACTAATATAAGAATTGCAATAATCAATTAAATATAATTGACAGACATTCAGATGAGTGTATTAAATGACAGAACACAAGGAGGTTCGTCACTAACTGATGGAACGGTAGAGCTTATGGTTCACAGACGCCTCTTATATAATGGAGGATCAACTTATGGCGGATCATCAATACTCATCAATGAGCCGGGTGTGGATGGAAAGGGACTTATAGTTCGCGGAAAGCATTACCTCTTTTTCAAGTCAATCAAAGAATCGCCAAAATTAGTGAGAGATTTGTCCGAAAGTCTATTTATGGCACCGATTGTCTCATTCGATAAATACGAGAATACTATTAAAGAATATTCTTCGGGAAGAGTCCTGACATTCAGTGGTTTAAGCCATTCATTGCCAGAAAATATTCATTTATTAACGTTAGAGAACTGGTCGCCAAATGAGGTGTTACTCCGTTTGGAGCACTTCTATGAGTCCACAGATTCCGGACCTTTTGACGTGAATTTAGAGAATTTGTTCAAATCGTTCAAAATTATAGATTTAGTCGAAACTACTCTAACGGGCAATGAATTGCTATCAGAAGTGAAACGATTGAATTGGAATTCAATTAATTATAATCAGAATTCGTTTAACACTATTAAGAATTTAACCATTCATTTGGTTCCGCAACAGATCCGGACATTTATCCTGAAAATTGAGGCTAATATACATCACCAAGGTAGTGTTTAATTTTTACTAATGTATATTTGATAAATTAATTTCATTTTAATATATCTGCATATTTACTGATTTAAAAAATTATGCTAGGTTAATAATTAAGGATAACATATGATTTTACCAATAATTATAATAATTTTTATTGGCCCAGATTGAAAATGCAAAATAATAAAATGTACAGTCTTTGTTGGTAATGGTTAAAACATTAAATATATTTACGCTCAAAATTAAGCATAAATATATCCTGAATAAAAAATTCATCTGAATTTATCTATTCAATACAATATCACTATGACTCAACTGAATTAATTCAAATTTAATGAAAATTATTAATTGACCTGTGATAAACCTCCGAAATATTTTTTCAATTTTATTTTACCAAATTTCTATTTGAAAATCAACATAATTTACAGTTTTTTTTTATTTTTAGTTTACATTAATTAAATTTCAAAATAAATATAAGCTTACGTTAGACTAATTAATCTGCATATTTAATGATTTAAAATTTATACTTGGTTAAAAATTAGTGTTATTTAGTGTCTCGTGAGTATCTCCAAATAATGAAAATAATTATTATTTGACTAGATGCGAAATACAAAATTTTGAACAGTGTACACTGTACAGTTTTTGTTAATAATGGTAACAAATTTTAAAAAGATTTATGATTTAAATTAATGCTAATTATATTGTCTTATGCGATCTTGTGTTCCCGCGAAACGTGTTGTGGTTCGGGTCTCATACTTCGGTGACCGGCTTTAATTGCGGTCGCGGTACTGATCTGACGCACAAGACCGATATCGGCGAACCGATACCGCTTCGATTCGGTTGATAACCGAATCGGGGATTATATGAATTGAGATAATAACGAATTGCGCTTTTAATTAAATACACTTTTATTGAAAATACTTTTATTTATTTCTTATACAAAATTAACTTTTATTTAAGAGAACTGTTCTCTAACGCAACTGAAAAGCGACTGAAAATTATATTTATTTTACTTAACCTTTTAGGTTCGGATTATTACTAAAATGTATTACTAATCAGAGATTATAATAGTTATGGAATTTTTATAAAATAAAGTTTAAGTTTTATCTAATATCTAATAAATGATTACTAATTGTTATATGAGTTATAATTGCATATAACATATACCCACGGCTTGACTTTTGTCGGGAAAAGAAACAAAAGTCACACAAAAGAAAGTTAAAGTCAATTCTTAAAGGATATATTGTTTATATATTAATTGTAATTAAATTTTTGTTGTTTTTATTTTATGTATATATGTATAATATCTTAATTAAATTGATTATTAATGTATATATTATCGGGTGTTGTCTGTATCATAAGCGCGAAATCAATAGCTATTTTCTGATTGGTTTGCATAATAGGTCATAGCCTGGGTTAGCTATGTCTGGGATTTTGTAAAACAATTTAACAATAAGTAACGGAATATAAATTATGTCGAAGATTGCAATAAAACTGTTTCCGCTCTTCCGAGAAATCATTGAATTCTCTGTTCATTTCATACCTTTAGGCTATAAAAAGGGTTAGTTTGCCTTAAATGTTATGTGTCTATGAATTATGGTTTATTGCTATACAACTATATGTGTGAAAATAAATTTTAAGTATAGTTTAGTCTTTCGGGACGTTTAGATTCTCTTTTCCTTTGAGGCAAAGGATTAATATTTTTAGTGTTAGGCGTGAATTCATTGTCTGAATTATCTTTTTTTGTTTCGTTTGCCCTAAGGGCTAATTTCATAGCTATATCTGCTTCAAACTCTTGTCTGTCTGTGTTCTCTATCATTTCATTCCACTTTTCAAGGTATTCAACATCCCATTCATAGAGCTCTTCAGGTTTAGAAGGCTTAACAAATTCACCGGATTTTATCCGTTCTACTAGTGATTCATATATTCTAGGCTTAGGTGATAAGTAAGGGAACAAATGTCTTGCATTACATGTTCTGATATAATTGTGTCTTTTCTTTGTATTCATTATTCTGTAAACTCCTGGTTTAACTATTTCCACTATAATAAAAGGTCCTCCCAAAGGACGGGCTAATTTGCGTTCAATCCCTAATAATAGAGTTCTATCATAACTCCAAACTAAATCAAATTTTTCAAACATAGGAATTCTTAGTTTAGTCTCTTTAATGGCATTCCATTTCTTTTCTGCATTAATAATGTTTTGTTTTGCCTGATGTCGGGCCTCAGCCCATGATTGTTGAGCTATTCTATGCTCTTCATTGTCTAACTCATGTGTTTGCGTTATGTCATATGTCTTTAAATGTAACTGATTTTCAAATACAGATGTGCTATGATATCCATAGAGTAAGAAAAAGGGTGAGAATTTAGTGGTACTGTTAATCTGATTATTCAATATTTTAGTACACATATTAACGTATTTATCCCAGGATTTAGATGTCCGGGCATTATAAGCTCTAAGCATATGTAAAACTTTTTGGTTAGCGATCTCAGCCAGGCCATCGCCCGCTGAATAATAAGGTGCTGAATGATTAGCGATAATGTTATGGTCTTTACAGAACTCTTTATATATATCGGAAACAAATGTTTTCGCATTATCTGAAATAATTCTCTTAGGGTTCGAGTGTTTTAAAATTATTTGGTTTTTAATGAATTTAATTACTGAAGAACTTTTAGTGTTAGGTATAGCGGATGCTTCGATCCATCTGGTCAGTCTACAGGTGGCTGTGACTACATATTTATTATTATTTTGTGTTTTGGGACAGGGTCCGAAAATGTCTACATTTATTGTGTTAAAAGGTTTGTCAGGGGTTTCCACGTGATATGTTATACCGTATTTTAATTGTTTTGGGACTTTGTTTTGCCCACAAATGATACACTGATTACACCAATTCCTTATACATTCTCTGATGGATTTCCACCAAAATTTACATTCAATTTTCCTTTCAGTTGCGGATATACCGCAATGACCTCCTGATTCAGTTGAATTGTGATATTTGTTTAGTATAGTCGCTATTAGTCTTTCGGGGACTACTATTTTGTATATGAAATTCTTAGTATTAGTATTATTTTTACCTCTTTTTACCTTCTTTTTAATCATTGAAATCTCATCTATTAATATAAATTTCCGTTTTATTTTCCTAAACTTTTTATCGTTTAAAGTAATTATTTTTATTATCTCATTACAGAATGAGTCTTCATTTTGATATATTCTAATGTCTTTTATATTTTCGTCTTTTATTACTTGTGTATTCAAAACTGATTCTATTACTGCTTCTGAACTAATGATAGGTTTTATATATGATTTGCATTTTTCTATTTCATCCATTGCTTGTAAAACACAATAGCAATTAACATTTTCACATTTTAGTACCGCATCTGTTATTTTATCTATTGTTTCATCTGATTGACCGATTCTTTTCACTAATTCTGCGGATTCAAACTTTTGTTGAGATTCTGGTTTGCTATTCATAGATTTGAAAAGTCTTGAGAGACAATCAGCTGCACTATTATCTGTGCCTTTAGTATATATTACTTTAAAGTCAAATTCTGATATTTCTCCTGCCCATCGGCATAACCTTTGATTATTGAATCTCTTATTTTTGTTTAATGCTAATAAAGCTAAATGATCTGTATGTACCTCAAAAACTTCATTAATTAATTCTTTTCTATATGTTCTGATAGCATATAATATTGCATACAATTCGCGTTCACTTACGCTCCAATTCTGTTCATTGGGTTTCAATAGTTTTTGAAAATAAGCTATAACTTTGATTTTATTGTCTTCTATTTGACAAAACATACCGTCAATGCCGTAGTCAGAGGCGTCTGTTTTTTGTATTTTACGTAAACCTGGTTTAGAATAGGTTAGTATCGGAAGTGTAGTTAGTTTATGTTTAAAGAAGTCAAAGGCTTCTTGACAAGAGGGGTTCCAATCCCATGCATAACCGGTTTTAATACAGTTAAATAGTATTCTCGCGTATTTAGTCATTTCTGGATCGAAATACATTCTAATAAAATTAATTATTCCCATAAAGGATCGGATATCCTTCACTCTTTTAGGTATTGGCAATTCAAGTATTGCCTTTATTCTGTCGTTATCTACTCTAATACCGGTTTCTGTTATAGAAAATCCTAAGTATTTTATATTCTTTTTAAACAATTGACACTTTTTGGGTTTTAATTTTAAATTGTTTTTCCTAAATATTTCAAATATCTGTTTTGTGTGAACCATATGTTCGTCAAATGTAACTGAATTTATGATAACGTCATCGTAATAACAATTTGCAGTTTTCCACTTATATTCATATAAGAGTGTATTAACTAATTTCTGTAATAATTTAGAGGATATTTTCAAACCCATTGGTAAGACATTGAATTCATAGACTCCGTATTCACATATAAATGCCGTGTATTGTTTGTATTGTGTGGTAAAAACTCATTGTAAAATCGTATACTGATTTAAACGGTGAATTGGCTAACTGTTCTACTAGTTCTGCAAACGTAGGGGTCGGATATTCTTCTGGAACTATGTATCCGTTCATATATGTATAATTAATAGTAACCCTGGGTTTCTTCCCTTTTGCTTGTACTAAGTTTAAAGGAGATACCATTTGAGATGTGGATTCTCTTATGGCTCCTAACGATAGCATTGTGTCTATCCATTGTTTTATATACAATTTCTGTTCATTTTTATGATAACGATAAGGGGTTTTCTTCATTGGCGTATAATCGGCCGTTACTTTAATTTTAGCGAAAAATTTATCGCAATATCCGAAGTCAAAATCGTGTTTAGACCAGAGGTCTGAATATTGTGTAACTAATTTACATATTTTGTTGTATTGTATGTCATCTGTGATATGACTCAAATCAAAGCCTAAAAACATTCTTTTATTTTCTTTATATTCTGTTTGTATATCATTTGAATTAAAAATATAATCTATTTTTTTGTCATTTTTAATCTCATTTACATAAAAACATTGATCTATAAGAGGTTTATAATCTATTGCTTTATTTGTATTTATTTTTAAAACTTTTTCAATTATTGTGTTACTATTTTTAGTCTTACTTTCTGTATTATTTATATCAAATATTTATATTTATATTTATATTTATATTTATTTTCTGTCCCTGATTACTTCCTATATTATTATTATTGGAGTCCTTTACTGAATTATTTACATTTTCATTACTATTATATTTTAAGTTATTTTTACTATTATTATCTGAATTATTATTATTATCATTAACTATTGTGTTGTCTATTATTTTATTAGTTTCTGCTCTAAAGCGAACAAAAGGTACTGTCGTGTCAATTTCAAAAAATTTATTTTTACTTTTTAGATATAAAACATCTCTTTTCTTAATCCCTAAATAAAGGTTAAGACATCCCATTGCATGCGTTCCAAGAATGAACGGATGGGAACAATCATCTATTACATGCCATTCTGATCTGTATTCAGATTCATTGAATTCAAAATCCATTTCAAGTATACCACCTGAGCGCTTAGGCTCGGCGTATATGCCTTGTATCCAAAGGTTAGAGGGCTCTACTTTTAAATTAAGAAAACTAACTAATTCTCTGCAAATTATGTTATTACCAGCACCTGAGTCTAGAAGTGCAGTTACGTCTAAATTATTTATGTTAACCTTGGCTTTTATTCTAAAGCCTACGTACTGATGTGTTAGGTGTAGTATGTCTGGTATGAAAGGTACGATATCTTGTGAATTGATATCTAAAATGTTTTGTTCAGATGAATGAGTGATCTCTTGTGGATCTATATTTAAAACTTTTATTTCTGTTGTGAGTACGGGCCTTACATCTATTGGGTTTGACCCTGGTTCGGAACGCCCTGATTGTTTAAATTCTGACCGGTTTGGTCTACCTCTTGCGCTAAATTAGCATTCGCGTCACCTCTATTGTTATTACCGTTTCTGTTCTGTCTGTAATTATTTCCTGAATTGCTATTATTATACCCACTGTTTCTGTTTTGATTACCGTTTCCCTGATTATAATTACTTCTATTATTATTGTTATCGTTTCTGTTATTTCTATAGTTAGAGTTTTGAAATGTTTGGTCTGAGCGCTGATTATCGAATGCATTATTGCTTTGTTGGTCATTCTGACCCTGACTTGCCCTTCTGTTGAGACTGTCCTGGACTCGTTGACGGGCCTCTTCTTGTGATAGATTCGATAGACGACAATCTCTTTTAAGGTGACCTCTGCGGGAGCAGTGGTAACACTCAGCACTTATTTTGTTTGGTGACACTGAACCGAATTGACGGTTATTTGATGACCTTTGCGGTGAAAAACGCCGATTATTATTGTTATTATTTCGGTAATTGTTGCCATTATTGCCGTTATTATTATTAAAAGAAAGTCTGCGTTCTTTCTGACTGCGCTGCACATCTTCTTCAGTGAGTTGTAAATGTAGTATTCGGGTGAGTGCGTCCTTGACATCACCTTCATGGCCTAACATATTAGATCTGACCATACGCTGCACATTCGGGTGCATTTCACGAGTAATTGCTTCGACTATTTTTACCGGATTTGTTTCGCCGGACTCTTCTAATAATTTAAACTTTTTTGTTATATATTCTTCAGTGTTTTTACACTTTTCAGGGGTAATGAGATTCGCGTTCATACGCGCCATCGCTTCCGTATAAGAAGTCGGAAACTTTCTAATGAATTCCTCTTTGAATATAGCCATTCGGCACTTCCCATAGTCGTTCACTATATCATTAAATTTTTCTTTATTAAAATCAGACATTCGTGAAGACATTATCTGAATCCACGTGTCTTCCGGCCATCCGCTGGCTCTCGCGGTGTACTCAAAGTTGTCGAACCATTTCTTTGAATTAGTGTTTAAATTAAAAATCGGAATATTATGTGCCTTTTGAATGCTATTATTAAGCATTACAGTGTTGTGGGTATCCATAACTTTAGTCATCTTATCCATCACTTGTGTAGTGAAATCGTGATGCTGTGGAGCATAATTCTGATGCGAATATTGATTATTAGCATAAGTCGGTTGACTTGTGTTCATATGAGGTGTACTGGAAAAGGGTTGTGATGTCTGTTGATAGACGTTCTGCTGATGATTTGTATTACTATATGTCTGTTGAGGAACATTCTGTTGATTATTTGTATAACTGTGTGACTGCTGGCGAATATTTTGTTGAATATTATTATTATTAGGAGTCTGTCGGCAGACCTCCTGTTCATACGGGACATAAATTTGATTATTATTCGTATTATTGGCTGATGAGTGGCTGTTGTAACCGATAATCTCATCCATAAATGACACTGAGTTCTGGTTTCGCCTCCTATTTGAAGGATTACTTATGGCTGACTTAATATGAGTTGAGTTCTGATTTGCGCCGCTATTGTTGGACTGTTGTCCGCCGACTTCAGGTGAAGTCATGTGAGCATTGTTAGCGCCTTCATTGCTTATCTCGTCTTGTATTTGAATAAACGTGTCATTTATTCGAACACCATTGTTATCAATATTATTATCACTATTATTATGCGCGTCTGCATTATTCACAACGTGTTGTGTGTAGGTGGCGTTCGGATCGCTATTTTGTATAAATGGCTGATTGGCCTGAATAGGCGGTAATCGCATCGCTTCTGTCATTCTGTTCATCTGAACTGCTATGAAGTCCAGGCTTTCCTGCATTTTCTCATTACTTAATCTATTGTTATCTATATTTCTTTCGATTGCATCAAATCTTTGATTAATGTTGACTATAGTCTGATCTAATTTATGGCCTATTTCTGACCAATTTCTAGATAACTGGTCTACTCTCTGATTTACAATTCTGGTTTCATTGCGCGCTTGGCCTATCAAATCATTATGCTTTTGAAATTCATTGATTACTTGCGTTTTGAAGTCATGGAATCTTTTCTCCGATTCCTCTGTTTGGCGCTCATGGCTTACGTTACAATTAGCGATTTCATTATTGAACTCTTGGGTTTGATTACCTATTGCGTCGAGATTCAGTCTCAGATTTGTTATCTGATCTGTCGCCCATTGTTCCCATTTTTTGGATCTGGTGTTCATATTGTGTGTCGAGTCCTCTTGAATAGGACTAAGCGTTTCGTTTAATCGATGTGTGGCCTCTCTGTGAGGGTTCACTGGAGTAGAGTTTATGGACGGGTTGTCCGATGATTGCGGGAAAAGTCTACTATATGTGTTGTTTAGAGCGTTGAACATATCATCACTATTAATATTAGTGCCGGGTTTAATAAACACTGCAGCTCCACCAAGTATGTCTTATGCGATCTTGTGTTCCCGCGAAACGTGTTGTGGTTCGGGTCTCATACTTCGGTGACCGGCTTTAATTGCG
>JAQIYF010000271.1:0-11431 GCA_034700865.1 Oribatida sp. Gr-Ori-00025
TCGAAATGGTATAAAACTACTCCTAAAATACTCTACAATAGAGCAGATGGTTATTAGACTATATTTTCTGAATTTATACCAAAAATATAATCAATTTCTCCACAAATTCTTAATAAACCGATTATATTATATGCGAATATGAATGAAATGTCTGAATATTCTTAAGCAATATTCCGAATGATATTAAGGAATATTAATTGAAAATAAAATTACTTTCACTGACAGACCCTTTGAATCGAATAACGAAATAAAATATTGTTGTTATGAGAGATGAGGAGAAAAAAAGTCTTAATTTACCCATAATTTTGTCGACGGCTTAACGATTGTATATCGGATTAAATGCTATTATTGTGAGACTATTTGAACAATAAATCTAAAGGTTTGTCACGTATTATATCAATATTGGCCGTCCATTAGACAAACCATACAATACTTAGAACTACATCTGAAGCCGGAGAACCATTGCCTTAGTTTCGACTTTTCCGATACGTGACGGCTGTGTCGGGCACTCAATATAAAACTCTATTCTCACTCAGAATCTGACTCTAATCCTAGGCTTTTTGCCGGCGCTGGTGGACGGCACTGTCAGAGGCAATTATGGCCTAATGGATCAGGTGGCCGCACTCCATTGGCTCCAGGAGAATATCGCTGAGTTTGGCGGTCAGCCTAATAATGTCACTATCATTGGCCACGGATACGGTGCCGCCTGTGCACACCTACTAATGATATCGCCTATGGCTAAGGGTCTGTAAAACAAATATTTGTTACAAAAATTTCTCTCTTCTCTTACAGTGAGAGTGCTTTCAATTAGAAATGAATTGAAATATAATACAGAATAGAACTGAAACCCGGGATCAATATATTAATGATAACATTAAAGTTTATTCGGGAAACACATTAATTGATATTTGAGCGAAACTTTTCTCTTAACAAACATTTTAATCTAATGACCCGCCGGTGCCAGAGATGTATACTTTGTTCCATAGATTAGGTTTTCAGTGAGGAATAGCTATGAGTTTCAGATTATTTGTTGACTAAAATTTGTATTTATTTTATAGTTTATTTGAATTTGTTTTTAATACAAATTAATTTAATATTAAATATAAATTGATTTATATTTTAGGACTTTTCTCACGTGTGATACTTATGAGTGGTTCAGCTCTCAGCCCATGGGCTATAGCCAGGGATGCGGAAGTCTATACTAGAAATGTAGGCAAAGAACTCAATTGTCCGGTTCAAGTGAGTTAAACAATTGAATTAATTAGCACTTAATTTATATCAAATGTGAAAATTTTAAAACTAACGGCAAAACAAAAAGTATTAATATTTATCACATTTTTAACACTAAATTATTTGAATATTTTGTCAAAATTCTTATCATTTGGACAGAGATTAGAGAATTTTGAAAATATTTTTCAACATTTATCGATTCAAATAATGTCTGAATTATTTGAACAAAAATTTATTTTATTATTGGAGTATTGATTTCAGTGAATCTCCAATTCTGTTCCCAATATTATCGCAATTAAACTGTTTTCTCAATTCTCTAAACGACTGTTAGTTTCAAAGAAATGCTTTTTTGACTTTTGGGAACAGAAGAGACAGAAAACTATTCAATTCCGGCGATTAAAAGGAGGCGAGAATTTATTATTACCATAACATTAAAGTTTAATTCCACTCCTAAAGCATTTTTACCCATAAATTATTCTATAAAACTCTGATATATATTACATGTTATCAAATATCAGATTAATATTGATATTAATATAATAGATGTGATGGATGTGCTCCACAAACATTGCCTACTCTTCAGTAATTAAATTCAACTATTTTTAATAAAATGCCTATAATTTGTCAAAAAATTAAAACTTTTCCGATAAAACACTTTTAGAATAAAGTTATTTATAAATTATCCAAAACTTTATTCCGAAAATATTTTTTTTATTGAATAAATTTCTTCCAATAAATCAATTATTTAAGGAATGCTATAATTATATTGTCTGTAATTTTTTTGTTTGTTATTCTTTGAATAATTCAATAGAAATAAAAACATATCAATTGATGTCTTAGTTAGGAAATGAACAGAACTTGTAATACAATAGGATATCATTTGTCAGATTTAATAGTTAGCTGTTTTGTAGACTTAAGACAAGACTTAACTCTTGTTTAGCACAAGAAGTCTGACTTATAATCATCTGATTGTCTAATGGTAGAAAACAAATGATTGTAATAAGAATTGATTCAAAAATAATTCTCATTTGACTTATGATTCCTGTAAACAACCGGTCATTTATTGTATTGATTTTTAAATTATTTGTAAACTATTTAAAATCAATTTTGTTTTAATATTTAACATCAATATAATAGATATTATATTTCGGGTTATAATTCACTCATTTCAACATTAGAGCAAAAATAATATTTTTATAACAATTCAATCAATAATTTTTAAAGGTTTTAGTATTTGATTACATTAGACATTATTTATCACTACTTTTTTCGGAACTAATGGCCAGTTTCTGCTTCTAAGCCATCAATTCTTCAATTTGTAGAGAATTCTGAAAAATTCTAAAAAAAAGTTGTAAACATTTTAAGATATATGAGTCCATCGATTCCTTCAAATTTACAGATATTTTATTTCAACACAAAAGAAGAATAATTCGATAATTTGGTCGATAATAGAAAAACTGAATGAAAAAAAGAGAAGAAAATAACTGAAACACTAATTAATTACCGGAATTTAGTGCCGATTAATCTCTTATCAATTGATTGCCTTAACATTGTTTTGATTTTATTTTCGCATTTAATTAATATAAATTGCATTTAGTTTTTACTCTTAATAACTAAATGAATAGATTTTTGCTTCTGTTTTGTTCTCCTAATTAATTGCATTGATTTTTATTCACTAATGTTTTGCCGATTCTGTTACAAGAATTTTGTTGATTCTTAACGAATGACTGTCTCTTTGAAATGCACTGATAGGACAACGCCTTACTCGTGGACTGTCTCCGACAGAAGCGGATCGAAGAGCTATTTTCGGTCGACTACACAGTTCCCGACCATTTGACCGCTTTTGGGCCCATTATTGATGGCATTGTTGTGCCTTTAGAGCCCCGGTATCTAATGCAGGCGGAGACTGAGCACAGGAACACCCGGTTGGCCCACCATTCAGATTTGATGATCGGCGTGACTCGTGTGGAGGCGCCGCCCGTTTTTAATTCACATGAAGAACGGCATGGAATTGATGTCATCAGAAGAGACAGAATTCTCAGGACATTAGTTAGAAATCTATTTGATTTTCATCAACAGGTAATGTATTAAACATTTTGAACATTAGTTTAAATTCATTCCAAAAGAAACTCTCATTTGATATAACATTACATAAAAATATTGAATTTTTTTTAATAATATTAAAAATTAATTGCAATTTCATGTATGAAATGATTTCATGTGAGAACATATGGACTGACACTCAGGCCCTCAGAGTATTGAAAGCATGAAATAGAAGTAAAAGTTTAATAATATTTAGAAATTGAATTGAATTCTTCAGATTCTCCACTATTTTTTGATAAATGATAAGCAATTCGACTCTTTGTTAACATTATATCTCTTTTTCTCCCAAAGTGTCGAACATTTAGTTTATATCACTCTTCAGACAGTAATTCCTTTAAATTTTAAAAATTTCTGACGATTTCTACTCTCTTTTTATGTCTTCGGAAAACTTATCTCATTTTCTCTCTAAAAGTAATTTATATTTTAAGGAATTATTCTTTGAAATGGTTTCCAAACTAAAAGAGAGTAAAAAATCAATTGATAATAAATGTGTCACAAAATCACTAATTCATGCATAAAAGTGAGTGATTTTAGAAAAGTCTCGAATCTATTCATGCAATTCAATTGATTTCATGTTATAATAAGTGAAATACTCTCTTATTTTCAATAAAAATAATGATAAAAATATTCTGATTTGAAATGAAAATATTTTGTAAGTCCTCTGTTAGTCGTTATAATATATAAAGTTTATATAGAAATGCATTAATGTTTTTGTCGCATATTTTACTGAATGGAAACCGTTTTATAATACCAGTGCTCTTAAACAGTGGAGTGCCGGCGATAATGTCTGTCAATAATATTCTCGAATGAATTCCGAACTATTCAGTGAATAAACCCGAAGCTTAAGCACTAAATTCTTTCACTGAAATCTATCATAACTTCAAATTCAAAAGCTTATGGTTTCACAAAAAATGTATTCAAAATAAAACTGGAGTTCAATGAATAAAAAACACGACTAAAGTTCTCGAATTTCTATTTTTGATTTTTTATTCCCAGAAGAAAATCTTTTTTATAGCTATGAATAAAAAAAGAAATTCCACTAAAATATAGATATTGTTTCTCATTTCACACATTTTCTCTGTTATATAATATTTTGTTTAAATTTCAATTTTTTGGATTTAAATAATTTTTTTCCCCTAAAAACATATTTATTTTTATATTAAAAATTCTAATGCAGTTCACTATTACTAAAATATTGTTTAAAACCATAAAAAAAACATTTTTTGAAACTAAAAATCGATTTCATATGCAAATTAAATTCAATGCCTGTTTTATCTTGGTAATTTGGATGTCAATTATTCTAATATACGGCTATTATATGAATTCTAGTGCTGATAAATGCCATTAAATTTTAATCGATTTTTAAAAACAGCGAATAATGTATTTACACTAAAAGAATATATTATAAAAAGTTTTGTCAATCACTCAGGTTTTGAACCCTTATATAAAATTGATGTCAGAATATAAAGGAATTCTTGTCAATCGTTTTGATAGATTTGGTCTCAAAAGATGTTTTACTCTATTATGAAAAAAATATTCTTTAAATAAAGCGATTCTCAAAATGTCTGTAAAAGTGTTCCAACAATTAAATTGTTATTCACTGTAAATAATTGTCTGTTTTATTCGTTAATTTGAATGATAGGAATGTCGTTCAGTCGATATAAAACTTTTTTAATTAGTTTTGAGCGAGAATTAGAGTATCTCTTCATTGATCGTCACTTCACTCATCGTTAAGTCAATGAACAGTCGATTGAGTTTCTGGACTCAGAGCTGAGGATAACTTCTGAAGAGATTCACAGCTCATAGAGATGTTGACCTCTCAGTTGTGTCGAACCGCTGGACCAGTCCTTCCCCTTTTGTAATCTATTTTCACCACTAATTATCACTAAATTTCAATTCATTAACATTTAAATTAAAAGTATATATAAAATGCAGAACTATTTTAATATAAATAAGAATTTTGTTCTAATTTTCTTACAATTGATTGCATGAATTCATTATTCAATCAAAAGTCTGACCTATTTTCTAGATTTAATTAATTCAATATATACTACAGAATATTCTATAGTTTATAATCAAATGATTGAATTTATTTATTCTAATATTAAAATATGTTTTCAGAAGTCATTACACTTTCTAAGCAAATAATTCTCAGAAAACATTTTCAGTTTTAATAAATTCTATAAATGAATTCAAAAAATTCTTAATTTGATATTCACTTAATTTTATAAAATCTAATTAACATCTCATTGATCGACACAATTATTATTAAGTGTCAAAAAACTTTTTTCCCTTAATTTTGTTATGAAATACAAGATTTTTATATAGTTTTGATGAAAAAAAACTTCTTAATGAATATGCAATAGATTTAAATTAATGTCTAATAAGACATGAAAAATGAATATTTCTTCACAAAAGTGTTTTGAAGTCAGAATTTATTTATTGATTACACGATTATTGCTGAAAATGCAGTGAAAAAAAGTCCATTTCTCTCATTAATTCATACAATAGTAGAGCCGCACAACTATTCTGTTGTTTCATTAAATAGGATTCTCTATAACTTTGAATGTAATGCTTAGGAAATCGTTGCGGAATATGTATGAATCGCATCATTAATCTTGGATACCAGTGCCTCATCCAAAAACAGTGCCAAACCTTTATTCTTGTTATTCTTATTTATATTTGTTTTCAATGAATGCAATCATTCGAGTGTATGAAAGGATAAATCACGAGATAATTGTCGTTAGAATTTATTTTTTTGATCCTTTTTTTCAGTTTATCCCAAATTATTCTTTAATTCTTTGCCTATCATCTGATCATTTTGTGTTGTCTATAGATTATGGGATTCAATCAAAATAATTGTGTACTTAGAGTGACGGCCCCTCTAATCGGGCCCTCAATTTCCAACACAATCTACTGATCGACACATTCTTCAGATCAATATTTGAGTCAATCTTTACTGAAACCCAAATAACTTTCAGAGAATTCAATTCATTAAAGCCTTTCCACACATTTTACTATATATTGATTTCGATTATTAGAAAAATGCAGGGAAAAAATTATTCCGGAATCTAATAGTAATATATATAATGTATCGCAAACGAGAGTTTTTCGCATTTATTTAGGGTCTGACCGCCAGACCTATAACTATATGTAAGAGTTAGGTATATATGCGATGAAATCCAGATTAATATCTATAATATTAATAAATTATATTTTAGGCGATTTTGTTGACATTGATTAATGAGTACACGGATTGGACGCGTCCAGTGGAACATCCCATCAATTTATTGGACTCTTTGCTCGATATAATGAGCGATGCATTAGTTGTGGCCCCGGTTATTGAAACCAGTGATTTACATTCCCGGCCACTCATGCCCACCAAACCATATCACAGACAGTCTTCCAATACCAGACCTCAGGCCAGAGGCAAAACATTCTTCTATGTATTCATTCATCAGGTATTAAAGGCATTCATATATAGATATGATTCAAAAGACTCAATCATTTGGTTGACTAAACACTTTTGTCATTTGTGTGTTCAGAGCGATGAGGGCTCGAAGTTTCACCAGAGGCTCGGCTGTTCGCACGGGGAAGAGTTGGCCTACATGTTCGGCGCACCCCTATCGCAGCACTTATTAGGAAAATCAATGCCACAGTTCGTGCAAAACTACAGTAGGGCTGAGGTTAGCCTTTCCGAGGGACTGATGGCTTATTGGATCAATTTTGTCAAATATGGGTTCGTCTGATATCTCTATCACTTAATAAAATCCAAAAACTTTTAATCACAGCTTCTATTCATTCAATCCATTTCTCTCTTCAAAACTTTTTTCATAACTTTTTCTTCTGATAAATACACAAATCTTACACTTCTTTCCACAACAGCTCTAATCAAATGAAAAGGCATTGAATTTAAGTGAAGAAAAACAGAAATCAATTATTTTTTTAGGAATTCAATAAAATAAAAGTAAATGAATTTCAGTGAAACACTAGAGAACTCAAAAAACATTTGTCAATGTGTTGAGAGAACTAAACAATAATTGATTGTAGACTCAGATGACTGGTTAACAAAAAACCTAATGAATTAAAGGTTATGCGCCAGAAGTGTAGATCCAAGTGCTCAGACATTTACTATGAAAAAAAAACACAAATCAAGTGATTCATTCGGCAGATAATAATCAGAATTATTTGAATCACATTCTGTTTAATCTCAAAGAGTGTTATTTATTTGACGGCAAACCCCTTCCCCATTGCGATCGCGAGAATTACTATTGACTCGAACCTAACATTTATTAGGGGCTCAACCTTTTGGATTCCTGTTCACTATTCCCGAGCCGATCGCAAACACTTATTCCACATTCCCTTCTCGTTTTGGCTTTACTAGCCTTTGATTTTTTTTTCATGTCTTTTCCATTTTCTTTATCTCTATATTAGATCCAAAAACAACAATACTTTTTGACATTAAACTCAAAAAACCAAACATTAAATCAGAATCAAATCGGATAACAGACGGAAATATTATTTTTAAATTGAATTAATATTCGCTTAAAAAAGCAAAAATATTCTTTGAAAATAGTATTCTTTTACTTTCTATAATAAATTGATTCAATTCTATTAAAAGCTTTTGCTATTATAGCTGAGAATTGCATTGACTGTAGGTTTTGAAAGCGAGCATAGATTGTAGGAATCGATATGAGACTCAATCAGTGATAGCCCTACAGTTTCATTGAGCACAGCATCTAATTGTGAGCCCGGAATGAAAAGGCGATTCTCACTGTCTTTTGATCTGAATTTTTATTAGTGAACCCAACCTTTGGTCCACTGAATTGGATTCCACTGTTGAGAGAACTAAAGGCAGATTTGAGACCGTTTTGTGGCCCCAATACGAGCCAACACAACGAAAGTACCTAATGCTCGGTATGTATAGCCTATTGTATAATAGAATGCCATAAAAGGACAGTTAACTTAGTTTCGGTGCAAACCATTTAACACCTCATCTGTAATTACATTCATATTCCTCTTACTTCTTATCAAATGAAATAAATTTCAACAGAAATATAAGAAAACATCAAAATATTGATATATATAAAAAAATTCTCTTTTCTATTCATTTTAATTACTTTAAACTCAATTTATTTCACAGAATAATTGTCTCTATTTTTTCACAGAATAAATGTTGAAAATATTAAAATGAATTTTTGATAATCTATGAGTTGTGAACAAAATTATTAGAATAATTGATTTTAAATTGAATGATAGCGTGATTTCTTATCTAACATTCAGTGAACTGTTCTAATGATTTTGATTCACAATTTAGACACGAATTGAATATAAAAATACCATTTTTTTGCCCTCAAAAGGGATTTCTATCAATAGTTAAGTCACGGTTTGCGACGATTTTGAAATCAATTATTTTCATAATTCGGATAAAAAAATGTCCAAAAATAAACTGATAATCAATTCTAATGCCAACTAAACTCAAATTCTTTGACAAACGATTTAATAATTGAATTGAAGTCTAGTCTGAGTTAAGCATTACTTTTATTTATTCAATAATTGCAATAATTTATTGATTTAAACAATAGTTTAGTCTCTGATTTAGAAATAGACAGCAATTTATTAGATTATTAGTCAATCAATTCATTCAATTTCTATCACAAATGATAAACTATTTTCAGAATTAATTTTTCCGAACCTCTTATCGAAAATGTTTATCGAAATTAATCGAAGAAATGAACAGAAATTTTTCTAATATAATGAATGGAAAGGAACGGAACTCCTAATGTCTGAAACTTTTAATGGAATTGCTTTTCATTCCATCAACTAATTAATTAATTATATATTTTTCTCATTAATCCAAAAGGACTTAAGCCTAAAGTCAGAGATCATTATCACAGCCATCGCCTGTCCTTTTGGCTGAATCTGATTCCACGACTGCATAATCCGGGCGAAGAACAGGTCTATTTGAGACACCATTTATTAACAGATCACGAAAATATGGCCTCTTATGACGGCATTGTCAGACAGATTGCCTTCAAGTTCTTTGCGCCCATACCTAATAAATCAGTCGAATTAATAGCCGTTAATAACACTATTTTAAGCAAAAATCGGAAAAAACTTTTCACAACTACTTCTGACACAAACAACAATGAGCTGAATGTCAACGACGGATCAGCCCATGAATTAAACCCATTGATGACAACCGAATCGATTGGCAATTATTTCAATAACGAGACAATCGGCACCGCAGACGGCATACCATTCACTGATCGGATTAATTTGAATAACAAAACCGAAACAAATTCGCTGACAATCGGAACCAATTATTCAACGGCTTTATTAGTGACGATAGCCATCGGATGTTCGCTATTGATCTTAAATATGTTGATATTCGCCGGCGTTTACTATCAATTGGACAAAAACTCACCGCTCAGACAAAAAAAGAAGTCTAAGAATAGAAATGCGAATCCGAATACCAATACCAGTGATCATCACTCGCACTATCATTATAACGATGTAAATATCGATCTTCTTTAACGCCCTTTGGCTTAACATCTATTCTCTTCCTTATACTCTCGCACTCTCTCTCATACTCTCCCTTTGCTCTCTCATTCACTAACTAACTCTATGTCTCTCTCCTCTATTGTGAGTGTCTTTTCTGAGCCGAACAAAGACTGCTAAGCATTCAAAATAACTTTTTTTTCTCACTTCTTGTAACCAATCCTTCCAATGCTTGTTAGACCCGAACTCACTCATCCTCTCCCTCTCTCGCTCTCTCCATCTCCACAACCTCTCAGTGCACTTCTGACAGAACACATCCTATTGTCTTACATCCTATTATGTTATCCTTCTCTTCACGCCTAACAGTTTACTTACGTTTATAACATTTTTCTCTAACTTCTTGTCTTCACATCACTATTATTCTACACTTTTCTCCCATTCAATCAGTCATTCATTGCCCGCAAATCTATTTTCAAAAAAGTTATCTCTTTTTTCCAAATGAATCGAAAAGTTTTTTTTCTGCTCATTATATCCATTGTGTAAATGATATTTTGGCGACTCTTTTGTCAATTTTTTTCATTTGATATGACTTTTCAAACACTAATCCAATATTTATATGCTTTTTGATTAATGGCTTGAATTTGTGAATTCATTCCCCACTCGTGTGTTTGGAATCTGATTTCAATTTATTTCCAAATTTGTTTTTAATTCCTGTTTTTAAAAGTTCTTTTCAAACCTCTTGTGGAATAAGTTTTGTGGAAATGTTTTGTATATATATTTTGTATATAAAAAAATTATTTGCAAATCAATGGAAACACAAATGCACTGAACCTGAGATCCAATGCTTACAAAAAAAATTTGATTGAAATCATCTGAAAAAAATCAATTGATGTTTGCTTTCCATTAGACGCCCAAAAGTCAAGAAATGGTAGTTTTGGCCACACCTGAGAAGAGATTATTATCACAAAAGTCTCCAAACCTGAGCCACAATCACGTGGAGATAGTGAACACAAACTTTGCAGATATGGACAGAATAGACACCAAATGTAACATTAGGTCGAATGAGACCGTGTTTTACAATCAAAAGACATTGACTTTTGAACACTTACACCATTCACACTCATCTCCAGTGCCTTCATGTCTGTCCAATAGTGATACGACAACCACTTCTATAATACATGTGCCTAACAGTTATCACATCAAAGACAATGACAACTTTGCCCAAGAAATTAGAGTTTAATTTCAATATACCATTCCTTTCGTCCCATTTCTTTCATTCATTTTATTTATTGTTTTATTAATTATATCCAGAATATAGTGAAGAATATTCTGATTTCTGTTTAAAGTTTTTTTCTTCTTCTAATAACTACGAGTAAAAAGTTTCAATTTTTCTGCAATTATTCTATTTTTTATGAATTTTTTTTCTTAAATTATTTAATTTATAATCTATTTCAGAGGAATTCCTAATTAATTAGCCAATTGTTAAATAATTTCTGTAATAAATCAATAAAAATCATTTCTAAAAAAAGATTAATTAATTTTTTGTAAAATTATTTATCGACTACAATAAGTCATAATAATTTCTCGCGCTTTAAGT
>JAQIYF010000272.1:0-11392 GCA_034700865.1 Oribatida sp. Gr-Ori-00025
GCCCCGTATTCGTAGTAATTGACTTAACACCGATCAGAGAATATCTTATTTTGTGAATCATTTCTGTTTTGTCGGGTCTATAAAAAAAATTCAATTTTAAAAATTCTTTATTTTTCAAGAAATACACGAATTATTTAACTTTAATACTACTAATCATTCAATCGATTCTTTGCAACGAATTTATCCAAAGATTTACTAAAATAGCATTTTTTTTAGTTAAACACAAATATAAAATCCATTTATTTTTTAGTAAATAATAAGTTATTACAGAAATTCATTAAATTATTTGTTAATTAATGTAAATATTTATTTATTTTAAGGCATTTGAAAGCAGTATTAGAATTGAATTGAATTTATATAAAATAACTTATTTTGTAATAATTCAGACAATTCTTTAAGCGATTGTTTATAACTTTTTTCCATTTTTTCTTTAATCGATTCGTTTTCCTAACAAAAAAAACAGAAAAAAAAGTTTTAATGAATGAAAATAATAAAAAATTCATAAAAACGGACCGAAATTTGTGTCGAATGAATAGATTCTGAAAATACGGTCAAAATGTTAATCGATTTAAGAATTGATTCAATTCTTAGCGCCGACTCTTCAAACTTCTTCACTAACTCTCCGTAAGTCTTAAGCAGATTCTCGTTCAGGTCTTCAACACCCGAACTATTGTCTCGTTTTCGTCTCAATTTTTTGTTTGAAATATTCATTTTGTTTTTCATAATCGACTGACAAATGCCGATAAAAATGATGGAAAGACTAAGCGTTTCAATAGTATTAGTCAATTGGTCTAAAGTGGACCGAATGGACAGCAAATTATTGGTCACTTTCACCGATTCTTCTAATCGATCAACAATTGAGGCGAAAATATCACCGGATCTGACATTCACTGAAAACAAGTTCTCTTTTGATTCATTGTTCAAATCAATTATGAATTGAATTAAACCCAAAAGGACTTCAAAATGACTTAATTTACTAAATGATGAAATTCTTGAGGGATTTGGACCGTCGAGTGAAACCTAAATCATTCAATAATTTATTGTTTATATGAAAATAATAACAAAAAAAAGTCTAACCATTGTATTGGCAAAGACTGAGCGCTCGAATAAATCGATATATTCTCGAAACTTAACCGACAGATCAGTTAAGACATCCACAGAATTGCGTTTTTCTGTGCCATTGGTTTCCGATTCACTTTTGGTATTATTATTAATAATCTCTTTCTTGTGGACGAACTCAGAGACGATATTATGTGAGGCAGCGATGGTTCGGATAATCAAATTCCTGATCTGAAGCCAAAGAATCTCATCATTAAATGTTTGGATTCTCTTCTCTTTCATAATCAGTTCATTCTTTTGGTGATTACTTCGAATTACAGTGAAATCCCGATTATCTCTGATCTCATTCCACACAAACTTATCGTTTTCGCAATCGATTTCCATATAATTGATTATATTTTCTGTCGCCGAATGACTGCAACAATAAAATCAATAATTAGCCATAAATTTCACATTCAATTAAAACTTTTGTCAACTTTTTTGTTTCCAGAATCAGATCCAAAACCATGCGCTCGACGGCAGACACACAGTATTGTAAAGAATTGTTGAGTTTATCCCTTAGGCTTAAGATCTCTTCCACTTTAGTAAAACTCCCGAATTTATAACAGGATATCAAGTAATCCAAAGTCTATTGAATTAAATAAAAATTAATTACAAATCAATTAATCAGTAAATTAATTAATAATTATGAATTACATCTTTAAAGTTCGCCGAATAAAACTTAAGAGCACTTCCTAACAGTTGGGAACTGGCGTTAAAATGTCCGCAACTGATCAATGGGTTTGTTAACACATATCCGAGTGTATCGAAGAGTATGTGCTTTATGTCCAGTGATTCGAAGATTGAATGACTAGCACTGACAGCGCCCACCATATTATACAACTTTATTAGCAGTAGTTTTAAGTGATAATTAGATGGACTCCTATTGAGTGCTCCTTCAAGTGTTATAATCGTTTGACTAATGAGAGAGTTGTCCACATCTTCTGACACAGAGAACAGTATGTTTACCATCAAAACAATGTAAGGGTCGGTCGGCTGGAATTCAGTCGGAGTTAAATCGCTTTTGACCACAATATTAGCATAAAATGCTTCATATTTTTCAGTCAAATATTGGACGAGTTTTAGCCGCTCTTCTCTACTTAAGAGGTCGTGTCGACCGGTATAATGGCTGACATAATGGTAAGCCATATGTCTGTTCATATCATTCAAATCGGTCTCATTTTCAGATACACTAGAAATCGATTCATTCATTTGAAGCAATAACTGAATTATAAAAAAATATAATTAATTACAAAAAATAAATATTGTCTTCAAATGTCTTACAAATTTGATCTCATCTTCAGTTAATTCAGATTTTTCTAAAACATAATAAGTATCGAAAATAAAGGCCTGTTTTGAACCAAAATCATGAAAATATTCAAAGAGAAGATCAGTGATTGAGTTCGCCATTTGTTTGAGAAGGTGTTCGACGTCCGCCTGAGTTCGTTGTCTACTCTTCAAGTGTTCAAATAAAACCATTTTTGCCAAATAAGGCCCTCTTTGGCGCTGATTCTGCTTTGATTTGTCCACCGAATCATTTGATGCCTTTTTAATACATTCCTCAATGAATTCCATTACTTGAGTTATGTATTGATTTGAACGGCAGTTAACACTAATGGACTGATTCTGTTCTTTGTCTAAATTGTTATCCAAAACAACAGAGATATCAATGAGTTCTAAATAGTAGTCGATTTGATCGATATTATTGTCAATCAATTGTTTGTATGTTTCAAATGCCTCTTCATATCTGTCGACAAGTCTCAAGAGGTCCGCCTTTTTCTTCGATAGAAACCCTAAATGATTAAGAAGTTTACCACCGATTGGACTCTCAATTAGAATAAGCATTTCATTGAACTTCTTCTGCTTCTCGAGAATCATTAGATAGAGTTCGACCTCAGCTTCCGCTTCGATCTTATTCTCGTCGCAAAACTTTTTACACATTTTCTCCGCCAACGGAAGAGTAATATTCTGAGCAATGGTTAGGTCTTTAGAACTAATGGCCTATCAATACAATCAATATATCAATTGTTGGCTAAATATAATCGATATTAAGAATGGAATCAATTGATCCAAACCTGCATTAGAACACTCATAACGGCCCAGAAATAGTAGGGATTCTTGGGTTTGAGTTTATAGAGACTCATTGCAGACAATTGTTGTTTCTTATAGTCACTCATCCGGACGTAAGCCATAAACAAATGTGAGTGAAGTTCTTCATTCGTTGGATCCTTTTTGATGGCCTTCTGGTAGGCGTCGGCTATCAGTTCGACTGAAAGGAATGGCAAATGTAATGACAAAATCCCATTGTATTTACAAATTATTAAAGAAATGAATACTTTTATGAAGTTCTCGATAGCATATAGTCATGGCTTGAAGTGTCGAATCATCAGTCGGTGCCTCCGAATGTACTTCTTGTAGAATCCGAAGACTTTCCTCTTGTCTGCCGAGCCTTAAAAGTGCCAATGCTTTCAATACTTTGGCACAAAAGGAGTCCTTTTGCTTCTTCAGGACTTTCTCCGCCTCCTGAAGGGCTTTCTTATTGTTTCCATTGTCTAAACAATCTTCAGATAAAACAAAAAGTAAAGGATTTTAATCAAAAATTTAAAACAAATACAAAAATACAATCAATTGATTGAAATGAAAGACAGATCTACTGAATGTCAGGAACAGACCATAAATTGGTCGAAGTCTTCGTTCATTAATGTGTGAAACCTCTAGATTTTTGGCCATCGATTGATCCAATTGTTTAAATCCAATACTAATTGTAATCCCAATTGAATTGAATTGAAATCATAATAAGAAATAAACAATTAATTGAATAATTGGTTTGAATTAACGGTCAGTTTGTGAGTGAGTTTAGCACTGAATTAGTTGTAAATATCGTTCAAATAATATAATAATAATTGGATTTAATTGTCGTTAATATTAATTAAGATTAAGATATCTTTCATTTGAATCACACTTTCATTGGAAACACGTTTTTCGCAATCATTTGCACAGAAATTGCAATACAATTGACGTTATATTTGAATGGATTCTCACTTTTGTTTTGTTTTTCATTTTGAGTGTAAATAATATTTCAATCAATTTTGTGGTCAATTTTGAAGATAATTGAAGATATTTGAGAAGAAATGCCAATTTCTGACGACAATCGCGTCAATAATAAAATAGATTACAAACAAAAATATATTAATTTGAAGCGAAAGCTAAAACTTTTGATTTATGTAATGATTAAAAATTAAACCATTCATTCAATTGATGTCTTTATTTGATTTTATTCCTCAGGAGAACGAGAGTTACGCCGAAGAGTTGAGGAAATCTGAGCGACAATTACTTCAGATCAGTCGCGACAAGTCATTCCTTTTGGACCGACTTCTTCAGTACGAAAGGATAGAGTCCTCGAGCTCTGACTCGGAGGACACCATTTCCAGTGATTCCGAGTCAGAGACCAGAAAACAATTGGACTCAAGAAAGAAGAGAACGACTGAAAGCGCTTCCACTGACTCCCCGACTGTTTCCAACACTTCCAGGAAAAAGAAAACAAATCCCCAGAACTCTGTCACCCGTTCCAGAAGTAGTTCTGCGGGAAAGCCATCGAAAAGTACGACATCAATGGCAACACAAGCGACCGGTTCTCTCACTTCTTCGACATCTATCACCACTTCAACGATGACAATGCCATTAATTAAGAGTGAATTGTCTTCAGTCCTGACCTCATCGTTAACTTCATGTTCACTGTCATCGAAGGCGTCGGTCAGCAGCACCTCATCCATCAACAGCACAATCGATGGTCACATGACTTCTGAAGAACTGGAAAGACATTTAGAATCCCGTCGACAGCCATCAGCACTGCTTATGCCAGAGAAGACTCCGCTGACAGTTCCGGTCGAACTCTTTAGTAATGAGTCTTCGAATGGTCTTCCAGACGATGACAATCACCTGCTCTTAAAGGGGACGCAATGATGGACTCAAACCATGACTTTATTTCTTGAATACCGGTATTCAGTATATAATGTAATTCCGTATATAATGTATAAAATTCTCGTAAATAATAAACAATAAAAACATTAAACAAAACAATGATTTAAATAATTCGGACCAAAAAGTACATCTCAGCCACCGCTACCACCAGTGCTCCGAACAGTCCCGACAAGACTTGCTGTTAAGTGAACAACAAAACAGTTAATCAATTGTTTCCAATGTTTGGAACCAATGATACTAACGGTTGAGATGTGAGGCTCAGGAAGAGAATATTCAACCGCTTTATAGCAGAAGAGAAAAGTTCCGCCAATTGTGAGGAAGGCGTTGGCCGTCGCTATCAGAGTCGGACGGATCTTACGAACTGTTCCACAGATAAGAACCAATTGATTATTGATTTTTAATAATTAAATCGTGTCTTACATTCACTGCCAAACGATAGGTCTTCGGATGCAGTGACCGAACCATTGATTTTACTGAATCCGGATGTCATTGAGTGATAATCTCTATTCGATTGCTTGCAATTCAGTTCAAGTAATCTGTTCTCCAGTTCTTTGTTCTGAAGTTAATTAGAGAATGAGTTTAAACGATGTGAACAATGATTGTGAGAAGTGATGCAAACCTTTCGAGTTTGTGGTAACACAACCCGACATTCCTCCAGAAGCTGATAGAAATACAAACCATAATTCCTATCAATTCGTTGCAAATATTTATGAATAGAAGTAAGTCTTTCGTAAGAAATCAATTGTTTGTTATCGTCTTCGGCTTCGATGGCATTATTGAGTCCATCGATGGCTTCAATCAATTCTTTGTCGTCTTTCTCTTCGTTTTGATCCAAAGCTTTTCTAATAGTCTTCCGTATATTAGGTCCCAATCTATACCAACAAACTCTTGGATCTGTTCTCTTGTCTTCAAACTTATTCATAATTTAAATTAATTTCAATAATTAGCCAATAATTGAAAGTCGAGTTAAATTAAAAAACATTTCATATGAATGATAACATAAGACACGCCTCCTATGCATACCTCTCAGCGCCTCCTCTTAACTAAATGAATGAATGAATTGAAACAAACTTTTTAATAAAACAAATGCGACCCATCGACCCATCGGGTTTCGCCCCTCCCTAACCCCCACCCCACCACCTGTTGAACTGTAACCCTAACAAACCTAAAGATGCAGTTTATTGGTGGTCAACAATCGGTTTAAAATTCTTGAATTTTCCACAAAAAATAGATCATCAAGGTCCTTGATCCTTAATTCAAGGGCATTGTTTAGAAAGTTTTTTGAAAGGCCTCCCAACTTGGGATCACTTCTTACTTCATGATGAAGCCCATGGTTTGGAGGGGGAGGGGGTACCTCTTCCTAATACCCTGTTTATAATTGAGGGAATATATGCAAAATAATGAGTCCATTGCTTATTCTGTAAATTAATTCTTTAAACCATTGATTCCTTTATCCAATCATTAAAATAAATAAAGTATTTTATTTATTCAAAAAAAGTTAAACATTTTATACAAACATTAATAAAGTGTCAAAAGTTTTAAACATTAAAGGTATGAACGAAACAATTATAATAGTTGTGCCAACAATACCAGACCATCGGGTGGACAGACATGTAATTGAGATATGGATTTACGGCTATTGTCTAACTGTCTATCTATTATAAAATGTTTATATTAATTAATGGAAGTAATGGACTAATACTTTATTAAAAATTAATTCTTTAGTCAATTCTCTCAATTAAATCCATAATTCAATCCTAAATTTACTAAAAGTGATGAATTGATTGAATTATTATAAAAAATATTAAGAATAAAATGAGGATCTGATGGAAAACTATATACTTTGGAGACATTCCTTAAATCATTTAAAGATGTGTTGAGTTAGAGATCAATTTAATTGGATTCTGAAAAATGTTTTAAAACAACAGAATTTTTTCTTATTATATGAGTTCACTCTTTACCCGAAGAAAAGGGCATTTTTGTCGACTTTCATATCATTGGAAGAGTGATTGAAATTCTTTTGGTCAACCATTTCATTAAAGGAACTCTTGAGGAAAAACATAATCGCATTCTTAGCTGAAGACTGGCTTACATTAGGATTGCTTTTAATGTTTTCGACAAACATTTCAAATGGATTTTCAATAGTCTTTTCATTTATTTCATCAGTGGTTTCATTGAAAGCCACAGACACTGAATCGGATTGTCTGTCCATTTCTTCTTTGTATGAAATCTTTGACATTTCGATTGCAAGCAATACATCCATAGAAGAGTCGTATTCGTGACTGAATTGGAGTTTGTCTTCAAAACTGTTGGTGTCTTCAGACAAATGTTTGCATTTAAGTGAACAAAAGTTATGTTTCTCTCCAGTCCTCGGGTTTTTCATTTTAGGTCTATTGCACTTCGGATTCATACAGACCTCGACATCGGTTTCATCTGATTTGGAATTTTCACCAAATTTTTTGTCGTTATTAGGATTTGTATAATAATCGACATCACAGTCGTCCGGCCAGTCGTAGATTACAAATAAATTATTATGTTTTCCACTCCTATCCTGAATCCAGGAATTATTATCTTTTAAATCACTTAATGAAGAAATAATGGCGTCATCTATAAGATTGTTGTCATTATCATCGCAAGGATTTGATATGTTTTCTATGGAATCGAGTGCTAAGACTCCGGGCAAACACTGACGCCTATAATGTTTGTTAAGACCCGGAGGAGTCTCAGGAGGAATAAGTCCTTTAGATACGGCTGACAGCAGTTCCAATCTTTTTGTCTTTAGTTTATTCGTCAAATTTATTATATAATTCTTAGAATTCTTTATGTAATGAAAACCTATAATATCTGACAATCGATTGCAACTGTCGTTCAAATTGTTTTCCATGTATTCAAAGATCGCTTTATTATATCCGTAATCCTCTAAATAGTAACCATAAACAGCAGATCCGCATAAGATCTTTCGCGACCGAATCACCTCAAGAGTGGCTTCACTAAGAAAGTCATCGCTTTCTTCAACTCTTTCCGAACTATTCTCTGGAAGTATTTGCAACGAATAGTCAAAGAGTTCTTTTTGTTTAGACTTCGAGTGCTCTAAAAGAGTGGTTTCGCTCTCTTTCGACAAATTATTTAATTTATATTTCGTGTAATGAAAGACAAATTTCTTCAGTTCTTTCATTTCGCAGTTCTGCTGTTCGGCCACTCGTTTCAAAAGACAGATATTCTGTTCGGCTCTTTGTGCGGCGACCGACCGATTGCATCGGAAGTAACCGCCAGTACTTGAGTTGTGTTTCTTCCAGGACTCCAAACAAATCCAACAGAAATCGTATTTACATTTAGAACATCTCAAGTGATTACATCCCTCTGTCTTCTGGATGTGAGTCTTACAGTGCGGACACTGTTTCGCGTTCCGGACTAACCATAAGCTGTTGGCCGCGTCTTCAGTTCGGGAATAGGTTTGCTTTAATTCATCGTTTTTAATGTCACTTATTTTGGTCATCCAATCGTTCCATAGTTTGCAATCACAAGGACTGTGGGCTTCACTCTTACACTGCCAACAGAAGTAGTGACCGGAACCACAATCCACTGCACGACTGACCGGTAGAAGTGGCGGAAGGTTTGCTAAAACATATGATTCTTCGTCTTTGACAGCGATCTTGGATTCGTGTAAAACAACTGCTTTATCACAGGAAGGGTTTGGACACCACTGAACGCATGTATTGTTTTCAATGAATACTTTGATATCATTTCGCATAAAACGGTCCATTATTTCCGGTGAAACTACTTTTTCAATAATTTCTTTTGTCACAAATTGGGAACAATTAAAGGCCGGGCAGGTTATGGCTGCTGTCTCTCCATTATCTATCTTTAATTCTAAATAAGTTCGCCAACACTTCAAACAGAACTGATGACCACATTTGGCACTCGTGGCTCCCAAAGACTCCAATTCAAGAGAACATATTTCACAGAAGTCTTTCGGTGATTGTGTAGATTGTTGTCCATTAATGTCTTGGATTTGATTTTCTGATTCAATGATTTCATTGGTATTAAAAGACGTCAAATATTTTGGTTTTGTATTATTGTCCGAATCGTTAATCCACTGTTCAATCAGTGATTCCTGAGACCAATCAAATGAGCGAAGAAGTACTTCTGCGGATGAAAGCGATATATTCAACATATTTGATGTCTCGACAATCAGTTGATTCTTAACGCCATCCAAGTCTTGTGACATCAGTGAAGAATATTCTTCTTCGAGACAATAGTTTGAATTATTAACTAAAACAGCGTTTGACTGATCGCTGAAAACGATTTTGAATTCAAGATATCGTAAAATATCGAAATGATTGTACTTTTCTGCCAATTCGGAGGCCGTGTCTCCCAATTCATTCTCAGTTGAAAGATCAGACCCATTGGTGACCAGTATTTTGACGCATTCAAAGAGACCATTGGTTGCGGCCAAATGAAGAGCTGTGGGACAGGTATTTATTTATTATAAACTAATATTAATAATATAGTTCAGTGTTTCAGTAACTGACCTGTATTTCCATTCCTATCCAAACCATTCAAGTCTATCGATTCCATCACTCGTTTGCTTTTGTTGTCCAAACAAACTCTATTCCACTCCAGAATCAAATTCAAACATTCAATCCTTTTCTGTTCAGTCATTTCGGAACAACAATTCTGTGGTTCTGTGCCATCGTCTGAGTCGTCTGAATATCGCACTGGTATTTGACAAATCAAATGCAGTGCTGACTGATTGAAGACATTCCTCTGGTTTGGATTCCCATTGCAGTCATACAAAAATGTTTTTACAAGTGATGGCATCGACCACTTGAATGATAATAGAAGTGGTGTTTCACATAAATCATTAAGAATTTCATTTGCATTAAAATTCTTGAGTAAATCTGAATTCTCTTCAATCAGTTTTAGAGACGATTCTTCGTCTCCAGACTCCAGATATTTATAGATTTTACTGTTTGTTCCGCCCATTGATATGTATTTCACGGAATTATCTCAAAGATATTCCTTAAGTCTTATCACTAATAAAATTCTATACAATTTATGTCTTTTATGTTACGAGAAATTAATTGAATAATAATCTCAACCCATATGTGAGATCAGAATATACACAGAATTTGATTCTCTGTTTATCTTTCAGTTAATATTTGAGTTCTAATGCGTCTGACTATTGGATGACTACAAGAGGTGATGCGATCGATGAAGGAATCGGATGAATATCATCCCTAGTATTAGCCAATCATATCATTGAATAATCAAAACTCCAATTATAAAATGAAAAATATTTTATTTAAATAAATAATTTTTTTTAAACTAATTTATTATTAATATCTATTAAATATAGAATATTCTGAAGTAAATATATTTTCATTAGAAATGTATTAAAAATATAGTTTTATTTAATTTATTAGTTTTGTTAACTTCTATCACATATTTAAGTATTGAGTTATTCTGAGAATCGCTTCACTCCTGAGAGTCTAATTCATACGTAAGAATTGGCAGAAATCACGAGAATCTAAGAATAATGCCATTGAAATACATTACAAGAAATTCAATAAAATTAATATAAAATATTTGTATTATTTCAATGGCATTATTGTTAAAATCTCATGATTTCCATCAATTTTCGATATATCTGCTTATAAGCCATGAATTATAGGTTTGTTTTAAATTCAAAAGTTTTAGTTTAGTTCAAAATCAGTTGAAGTACTGAACGGTTAGTACTAAAGACCAGTAAATGGTTTATAACTTTTGACCAGAAATTCTTCGTCTTTTGGGGCAAAAGGTCTTCACCGGAAATGGATTTCCAGAATCAAGAATCAGAGTTGAGGTCTGGCGGCGAGATTGCAATGACTAGAAAAATCCGAATCAAAACCAAAATGTATTCGAAAAAAAGTGTTCCGGCCGTCAACGGTGTTACCACTACCACACAGTATGGCGCACCAAAGTGTCGAACCAGTAGTGGTGAGACTTGCGTTCACTTTCACTGCAAAGGCAAACGCAAACGAAGTGGAAGAACAACCAAAAGAAGACATCATTAGTCGTGAAAAAAGTCTTGTATTTTCTTAAAATTCATTTCAAAAGTTTTTTGAATAAAAAGAATTTGAAAAGTACTTAAAAATTTCTTTAAATTCCTATTAAAACATTGAGAAACATATCGATTAAATAGTAGACAATTTGATTATCAATTTAATGGTAACGGTATTCCTCTTAAGTTATGTTAATTAGAAACTCGAACTAATGTTTGCCAAAGATTTCAATATATTTTTAATATTTTAACAAAATATTTAGTAAATAA
>JAQIYF010000273.1:0-11380 GCA_034700865.1 Oribatida sp. Gr-Ori-00025
TCTCTGAATTTAGCCATTCTTTCGGGGGTTAAGAACTTTGGGAATAATTTACGTGAAATTGTGGGCAAATATTGTGAGATATAATAAAATGTCAAAACCGGTTGAATTGATATCCAAACCTAAATAAAGGATTACTCAATCGATTGATATAATAAAACAATGAATGTATAATCACTTCATCCAAATAATTAGCCATTGCTATAGCCATGAGATGAGCGCACCGGGAGGTAGCCATTCGTCGATTGTCTGAATTATGAACTCCTAGATTATGGCTTCGGCCGACTTTATCAGAGAATGCATTCTCTAGAATGCGTGAGAAGACTGGTCCGGGACAGGCAATCGTTATGGATATGCCTTTAGATTTCACTTCATTTCGAAGACATTCAAAATAACCCTAAATTATAATTAATTTCATATTAAAGAGAATTAAATTGAATTCACTTTTAATTAATGGGTTTGACTGACGTGTAGGGCGTGTTTGGACGCGGTATATGAGGCAGAGTTGGTCACACCTGACAAGTATTAAGATATTTAGATAATTAAATAAATTGTAATTCATTTTCATTTTTGTTTATCAAAATTAACCCAATTTTCCGGCAGTACTCGAAGTGACCACAAATTGTCCTTTAATTTGGTTTTGAAGGAAATATCGCAAAACAATTCGCGACATATTTATGAGTCCGAAGACGTTTATATCGAATAACTCTTTGTCCACTTCGATGTCAATGTCCTCAAAGGCTGCCCTTTGACTGCGACCGGCATTTGACACAAGAATATCGAGCTTTTCATCAAATTTTAATTTGTTTTGTCATTTAATTAAAGACAAAAACAATTATTAAAAAAAAGTTTTCTATTAATGCAAACCTTTTTGAAGTGAGAGATAACTGAATTGAATTGCTTTTGATGTTCAGAAAAGTTCTTTATATCAAAAGGGAGAACCAAAACCTCGTTATCTTCTAATTGACCGCAAACTAAGTTCAAACATAATTATGAAAATATCGGATAAAGAATTGAATCCGATTTGAAACTAACGAATGCATTGTCTTTTCACTTCTTCGAGTCTCGTCTGATTGGTTCCAGAGATGATTAATTTGCATCCATTTGAGGCTAAAATATAAGCCAAAGCCTCTCCTATACCACTGGAGGCGCCGGTAATCCAAACCACTTTACCCTCCAATTCATCTGAATATTCATTATTAAAAAAAAAGTTTATAAATTGTTCGGCAAAGAAGTGGAAGACATACTCAAAGAGTGTCCAAACTTTTCAGCCAATAATAGCTGTAAATCGGAATCAACTCTTGAGAAGAGCCAAACAAATACTCCGATCAGAAGTAAGACAACAATCAATTCAAACATTTTATTAAATAAATTAATAATAATTTCCAAAAAGTAGTCTTCAATTAAATTAAAAGTTTAGATAAATATTCGGTTCCTTTGACTTTGAATTGAGTATTGAATTGAATTTGAATCTCAAAAAATAGTTAATTATTAGTGAAAATAAGTGCGAGAAAAAAGACTTTGAATACTATATTAAGGAAATAGTGATTAGTTTTGGTTCTAATCATTGCAATCATTAAAAGTTTAGACAATTTTAATCAGTTTTAGACTCTCTTAGAGTCTTAGAGACATTGAGATTGAGTTCAGACACTCCGAGTGATAGCCTGAGTGACAATCGATGGCGTTATTCATAGATTGTGCCAAAAAATGACATCAAATTTATTGTAATCTTTAATTAAATACTAAACACTTTCATAATTGTATTGACATTTTCAATACCGCTTTAGATCTGATTTACAATTAGATAACAATTGGACAACAAATCAATCAATTAATAGGAAATCATTTCATTTAAATTGTAAACTATTTAGTGATTTAAACCCTATGTTAACGTCAATTACGTAATTATTTGGATCACAAGATAAACCCTAATATAAAAAATATATATTTTAAACAAACTTTTATTTTTCTTAACCTTTAAAATCCATTTATTAAACAGAGATGTCTGGGAGGGCCCCACTCTATCATTGCTATTAAATATATACAATTAAAAGTCAATACAATTGAAGACTAATTTGTTTAAAAAACATTTATTAAGTATATACTAAATATAATTTAAAATATATTGTCATTAATTCTAAATTAAATGCAAACCATAATTATATTAGAATTTGAATTAATATTTAAATCTGTCATAAATTTCTTCAAATATTTCTTTGCAATTGATTTGTGCCTTAAGTTTAGAGCAGAGGAGGAAAACGCCCGAAATTTTTCTGTGAAGAGAATAGATCTCTTCCGGCGGTGGAGTTAATCGATATTTAAGCAAAACAGGCATTAATTCGTGTAATTTTTTAGTCACTTTCTGTTCACCGAAATCAAAGAGTCCGGGCGTAGAGAAGGCTTCGCCCAAAATCATAATAGCGTTGGTATGCGTTCTCTCAAATACCTGCGTCTCATAACCGGTCAAAAAGCCTATAATTTTTGACGCCTCGAGAACTCGATCCCTGTCCTGATCGGCAGCGGCGCGAATGACATCCATATACTGATTGACGAATTGTTTACTGTATTCACGGCTGGAGCCAAAGTCCAAAAGCATAATAGTGTCGGAATTGATGTCATAATAAAAGTTAGACCAATTCGGGTCCGTTTGCATGAACTCAAAGTCAAACACTTCTCGCAAACAAAGTCTGAGCAGTCGTTCGGCGACTCTATTCTTGATTTGTTGATCAATTGAATCCATTTTTTCGAGTTTATCGACAGATATTCCGTAAATCATTTCAGAGGTAAACACTCTTTTAGTGGACAACTCGTCAATAACTTTAGGCACATATAGGCCTTCAGTGTTTGGATGAGTTTTTAGTATTTCTCTATACCGTCGCTGACACTGGGCTTCTCTCTCGTAGTCCACTTCCCAACTCAACTCTTTCCTCGCGTATCGCATAATATTCTCGACAAACAGTCCGTCCGGTAATATGTTTGCAATTTTAAGCACTGATAACATGTTTTTTATATCACTTTCAATACCATCGGCAACGCCCGGATATTGTATTTTAACGGCCACTTCGGAACCGTTCAGAAGTGTTGCCCTATGGACCTGACCTATAGATGCGGCCGCAAACGGCTTCTCATCAAAACTTTTAAATTTGGTGATCCATTGGTCGCCCAACTCTTCTCTCATAACTTTCCTCATTTGCCGGACGGGCATAAAGTCTGCCGACTGTCGGACGCGTTCAAAAATATTCTGCAATTGAGGGCTAATGAAAGTCTCGTCTTGAATGCTAAGCATTTGTCCCAACTTTAGGGCCGCCCCTCGGACTCGACATAATGTCTCAACAATTCTATTGGCATTCGCTTCAGTCAACAATGGATTTGAATCCAATAGTGATGTCGAGGATTGAGTGGAACCGAAACCTAAAGTTCTTTTAGCAAAGTCTTCGAGAGCACCGAATCCAAGACCAACGGCCAGACCTAATGAGATAAACATTTAGCGAATGGATAAACAATTTTTAATTAGAAAAAGCAAACCGACCGCCAAATGATGCCAAACGACTCACTCTATTCGCCGGTACTTTACTTTCTTTAGATCTTTGGCTTAAATTCTGTTTGAAATCCACTTTCATTTCATTTGCTTTTGTTTTTCTTGTGTTTCGTTTGCTTTCAACCAATTCATCAATTATTTGATTGTTTTCGACATTACTTTCAATAATGGGTTCACTTTTATAAACAGTTTCTGTTAATTAACATTCAATTAAATCTTTGCTTATTTCTCAATAAAGTGATTGCAAATGAGACAAACCATTGGTCTGGTAGTGGACAGGTATGTCATATGTCTGTCCTTTAAATGGTTTCAATTGTGAAAACATTGGCCTTACTTTAATGTTATGTTTGACCGCATATTCAATGTATTGCCGAATGCCTTCATATATCATATAAGACCTGTCCATCACTTCTTCGGCGTTCAAAGGCTTTTGTCTCTAAATGTAAAACAATTTTCAAAAATCAAATCCATTTAATGCCGAAGAAGTCATACATTCTTCTGGTTTGAACTCCGAGTCCTTTGCCTAAAGTTTTCATTCAGTTTAGTCTCAAAAGTATTGCATTTTTTATTCAAATCTTTTCTCAAGTCTTTCAATAAGTCTTTACTAATCAACTGATCAATGGATCGGTTCCTTAACCCCAATCCTATTCTCAGAGAAGTGTTCAATGACTTCAAAAAGTATAATAAAATTCTATAGTTTTCAGACATTTTCGGCAAAACCACAAAATCTTTAATTTATTTGCAAACAACTCAAGACGTGATTAACACGTGTTATGACGTCACTCATGAGATAAACAAAATATTGTGTCATAAATATCGACCAATTATTAGATGGAAAGTGAGTCTGACTTTAAGGTATAAAATGCTATATTTTGTCCAAATGGGGGACAATTCCAAACATTTAATGTTATTTATGTATAGTTTGACTCAATATTGACGTCTGGTTTGTTGTGATTTGTTTGTCAATTGATTTAAGTCTTAAAATATCTTAGATTTGATCCAATGATTGACGACATTCTCTTTGATTTGCTTCATATGGAAAGCGTTGAACTCTTGACTGAAGGCAATGCCAGCGACGAAAAGGTTTGAATCCATTGTTGCCATCAATTATCAAACTTTTCTTTAATTGACATTTATTTGGCATTTGTTTTGACAGGAATTATGTGTTTCCCGATTAGAGCAGATCGGGTTCGACACCGGATATCGATTTGTGGAGAAGTACTGCCAAATTGTCCGTTAATTATCTCATTAATTGATTGAATGGATTTTTTGTTTGTGTTTCAGAGCCACTAAAGAGTGGCAGCGATTCAAAGACGAGTTGGATGTCATGAAATTCATTTGCAAAGAGTTTTGGTCAACAGTTTTCAAGAAACAAATCGATAATTTGCGGACAAATCATATGGGAATCTATGTATTGCTCGACAATAGGTTCAGATTTATTACACAAATGTCTAACTCTAAGCAATACGTCGACCGAATGCCTAAGGTTTCCATCAATTCATTGCAATCATTAATTCAGTTGTGATATCATTTCATTTCTAATGTCTTTCCTCTTTGGGACAGCACTTGGCGTTCACCTGTGGACTAATCAGAGGCGCATTAAGTAATTTGGGCCTCAATTCTATAGTGACGGCCGAAATAGTTTTACCCCCGAGTTGTCGGTTCCAAATACAGATACAAAGACAACAATAGTTAGCGATTTATAACCAATTTATTGAAACCATTAAATGATTCATAATATGGATAATAAGTATCATTCAAATGAAAAAAAGATTTTATTTATTAAATAACTTACGATTGAATGGTTTTTTTTTCACATAATTTAATGAATATCTGAATAAAATAACAATTTTTCGGTTTATGAAAAAATATCTTAAAATAATGCAATACTTTAGTTAAAATTCAAATTAAGAATGAATTCAATTATATATTTAAAAATGATTTTTTATCAATCGATGGAAATGATGTCGGGATCAACATCTGGTGCTCTTCTACTCGAAACCTATCCAAACGAATAATACATTTCATAAAATACTTGAAAACTGGAGACAAGAATCGGTCAATACTTCTCTATCGGACGGTTGTCTAAAGAGCTGATCCAAAGTAGAACTCATATCGATGTCTAAAAACAATATACAATTCATTAAAATATTTACTAAAAAATAATAATCAAATGATTCAGTACTGGAATAGTTGAACAAAGAATTGTTGGAATTAAGGAAATCAGGAAAACTTGAGTAAAACTGATTGATTGGCGGAACACTTGAGTAGGAGTTGGTCGACGAGGAACTGGCAGACGATCTGCCCATTGTGGCCATGGATGACGTCGTCATCGATGTTCTGAACACAAACACACAATTCGTTTCAATTAATTAATTCTTTTCTTTTGATTCAATAGTGTTCTCAATATTTCTTACAATTCATGTAATTATACGAAGATTTTGAAAAACAATTGTTTTATTTGCGATTCAATAAGTATTATAAATGTCTTGAATTTGATTTGAATATCACTTTAAATAATAATAATTTATACAAAATCTCAATAATTCGTAGATTTAGAGCAATAATAGTAATAATAATAATACGACAAATGTGTTGAATTGAAGTCAAATATTTAGTGAAAGACTGAGTCAAACGAATCACAATTAAAACAATTGAATTACAATTAATCCAATTCAATATACCTGTAGTTATTAGCATTCGAACAAACTGTCTGTCCATTACTTGAGGACGTGTTGACAGACATACCATATGAATGGTTTAAATTAGAACCAATTGGTTGAACATTACTAGAGGCAGAACTCGAAGAGTCAGGTGATGGCAACGATTGCATGTGATTTGGAGTGTCTGACTCTGAACCAGATCCTGAAGACAGGACAGGAGTGGAGGGTTCAGGTCCGGGCGATTCCTTAATCGTGTCGTCGTCCTCGTCATCACTTGAATCAATGGTAATGACGTCAATCTTCGGTCGCTTTGGTTCCTGTCTTTCGGGTGCTTTTGAGATAAAACAAAATTAAAAACTATTTTAAATAGAAATGCAATCAAAATCACTTACAGTTCGATCTCTTATTCTTTGCTCGCGATCCGAGACCTAATGTCTCAAAACTATCCTCTTTTTTAACCACAACTGGAGTCCAAGAGCCGTCTTCATGGAACTGGACTTCACTGCACGGATTGGGCGCTTCTTTAATGATTTCATTGAATAGTCTAAACAATGAAATAATTATAAATATATTTTCAGAAAAGCAGTCAAAAGGAAAGCTAACCCATCGATGGCCAGATTGGCGAAAATGGCCGGTTTGTCGCAAACCGGGCAAATCCAAGTCGGCTTCTTCTCATTCATTTGTAAATAGAGGAGAGCGTCGAAGCACTGGACGTGAGCGCAAGTGATTGCACGACAGGGTATTTGGATTCGCATTTTCCCCAACTATTTGTCAATCAGTGATTAAACTATTGCCGAAAAGCAAACAATTGTTTGAATAATTACCGGACAGAGCAGTGAACCCCTTAAGCTCATGGTTGCGATCTCTGAGTCCGGATCGTGTGATAGCTTTTCTTTGACTGAAATCAAGAAAACAATTAAATTAGAAATGAAGTAAAGTTTAAACAATAGGACGACAACTCACTCATAGCTCTGGTGTGGTCTGAATTCCTAATGCCTTTCTGTTTAACTCTTTGTAATAATGTCTGTGAAGTACACTTACGGACCAGAAACACACCGACAGCATAGGGACGGTTGTAATCTGAAGCCCAAGAAATTGATATTTGATTGGAAACAGTCGGCGAGAGTTTGCAAAGAGTAGTGATGTTTACGGGACGGGAAGGTCTCTTGGGTTCGACACCCGGTTTATTAGTCGGCAAAGGATTCTATAATAAAAATTTGTTAAAAAATAGTGTAAGAGATGGTGTGGTTAGAGGACTGACCGGAAGCGGACACATCTTTGAATTAACTTTAACACAAATACTGGGCGGAAAGTTGTCTTCCTGTTCACAAGTCGTTTCATTCAAGCAGAACCTGAGCTGCACCTGAACCGTGTACTCTATTTTAGGGCCGGGACTCACTTCGCGAGACATCGCCACATCATTGGCCTGTCCGGGCGTCAAATGGAATGTAAACATACTTTCCTGGAACCGAGACCCGGGAACTGTTGGCACTGTTAGCAAAGGTAATACAAATTATTCGTGAGATTCAGTGATAAGACTAAAAGACATACTAAGACTCGACGGCTTCAGGAGTTCTCCTAATATATCATAAAAAGGCAAAGGTTTGAACACAACGTCCGGATATACCGGATATTGAAGTGAAACAGAAGTCGGAATCGATTGATAAGCTTTGGGCGGGTAGTCGAGCCCAAGGCCGCGAGGCATTGACCCGTAGTAGTCGTTTCGGGAACCGCTCTGTTTGGATGCCATCGAAGACATATTCGATGCGTTGGAAGTGTTTAATAAATGACTATTTGTTTGCTGTGAAGACATGGAATGCAAGCCATGATGTGATGCATTAGCCGATGATCTGGTGGTCATCTGACCACTCGAGTGATGATAATTGGATGCCATATCACTGTCACAACTGTCCGAACTGTTACCGACGCCAGTGGTTAAGTAACTCAAGTTATTATAGCGCTGGCGATGAAGTTCTTTAATCTTGTTTTGAACACTGGATGTGAGGGCCCGACCCTTAAGCAGTTCGAGCGCCTGGACCTGCAATTCGTTCTTTTTTCCCGATTTCTGTTTTCCGGCGAAACCCAAAAGCATTTGAAGTTCAGCCACTCTGAAGGACATTATCATATTCTGCAGAGGAATACAAGACATTTAAAGACATTAATGACAATCAGATCAGATATTAAATGACAAAAACAAAAATTAATTTAAAAAAATTAAAAAAAATTGATAATAAATGGGAACAAACTCTTAAAGAGTTGACGACATTGTCGGCCATTCTCTCACTCTTTCATCTTAAGTGACCGAAAAGTGGCGGCGATTTTAAGCCACGCCTTCCATAGGAATAATAATAAAAATATTTAGGAATTGAATTCAATTCTCAACTGAAAATGGGATCAAAAGCTCTCAAAAAATTGACTCAATTTTCGGCAAAACGATTGCCATCTGAGGGACAGTCGGCTAACAATCGACTGACAGTTCACTCAAAATATTGTTCCGTTTCTTAAGTTTATATTTAAATATAAATTATTTCTTAAGAATTAAATATATTTTTGCTTTTAATTAAGTATTGAATTAAAAATTTGATTAAAATATGGTTTTAATGATTGAAATCACTATTAAATTGAACCGAAATTATAGTCAGAGTTAGGCTTAAAATAACTTTTTTGTAATTGTTTTTCGCGTCCGACAGATGGCAGTCATTCATAAAGAATTAAATTCAATACAAAATTCTGAATACGATTTGACCTAAAAATGTGTCACAACTGCGCACTTACTCATACACTATAAGACCCGCCCATTCCTTATACACATAAAACTCCACAACATTTCAAATAAATCTATTCCTAAATAAAAATCTAAATTTAATTTATTTTTGATTCAAAACTTCTATTAGTTTAACGCTATTTTCATTTAATGTAATTTTTATATGAATTTGAATGCAATTGAATAGTAATTGAATTAAAAGTCAATTTTATTGAGTAATTTGCATTAAAATACACATTTAGTCTCCGCCCACCACTGGTTTAACATAACTAATAAATATCGTCTCAATACTTATGGACCCTTTAGGCGAATATTATATAGAATTTCATTAAATTTATTTTCATTTAATATTGACGTTAATTATTAGCAAATATTTTAGGGATTTATTCAATGAATGGATTTTTTGCCCTTTTTTACAGTTTTTCGACCAAACCTTACAATGAGTTACGCAATGATTGACTGAATGGCAGTTCAATTAAACACTCATTTAATGTCAAAAAATGTTTAATAATTTTGTATTTAATTTATAATATTTTGTATTTAATTATCAAAATTAGTGTCATTTTAGTGAAACGATTGCAAAGTTTTTATTCAGTATTTGATTCAAAGTTTAATTTATTGTTTGAAAAACTTATTTCAGATTAAGAGATAAGATATGACTTATAATCCGGTAATAAATTATGATTTCATTTAATTATATAATAAAATACCCATTAATTGAATGTATGGTTTGATTGACAGGTAATCCCATATTGTGATCGCATCCATCACTCCCTGTCCACCGGAACCATCATCCGAATCGATGGCACTCCACACCCGTCCGCGCGTTGGTTCGCATTCACTATATTTTGCAATTTATTAAAAGTTTTAGACAATTAAGACATTTATGTCAATAGCTTTGCGATTAACCTTCAATGCGGGCCATCAGTTAACCCGAGGGATGACTTGGCTCTACATCTGAGCCCTGTCTTCACACCTCCGCCCCGAGTCGTTAGAAATTCTCTTCAGGGCCTCAGATGGGGTCCCGAAGAAAGTTTTGGAGGCTTTCCGTTCGTTGGCGGACAACCCTTTCAAGTAATGGTTTTGATAGACTTCGATCACTTCAAGATTGCCATCAATGGACAACATTTCACAGAATTTCGATATCGAATACCATTGAACCGAATCACACATTTGGCAATCGATGGCGAAGTCTCTATCACTTCAATCGCTTATGAAGTCTCTCCTCAGACCTCATATTCAGCGCCGTCCGCACCGCCCGCAGCGCCACTTCCTCCTTATCCCATGGGTCCCACACCTTCAACAATGCCAGGAATGGCAGGAATGTATGCATCGGCGCCCGCATATGCTACTGGAGCGCCCGTATCACAATACCCGCCTACTTATCCAACGGGAGGTTATCCTCAAGGAAGTGCATATCCAGCTCCTGGTTATCCCAATACTGGTTATCCCTCCGCTGGATATCCGGTTTGTTTGACTCAATCATAAAGTTTTTGATTTTTATGAAATAAATTAATTCCAATTATATTTGAAAGCATTCACCGAAATCTCCAAACAAAGGCATATTAGGCGGTTTGGGCGGCGCTTTAGGTGGTTTGGCCACTGGTGCGGCCGCCACTTCTATCGGATCTGCAATACTTGGCCGTTCAGGCCATCATATGGGCGGTCATCAAATGGGCGGTCACCATATGGGAGGGCATCACAAACACTCGAGTCCCATACCAATTGCTGGTCTGGCAGCCGGTGCCGGCGCAGCAGCTCTGGGCGCGGCTGTCCTCACAGGACACCATCCCGTATGCATTGAAACTCAGTTTTCAAATTGAATTGAAATTAATTTTGATTTTTTTAGTTCAAAAAAGCGAAAAAAATGTTTAAACACAAAGGGTTTAAACACAAGGGTTGGCATAAACCCAAGTTTGGGAAATGGAAGCACAAGGGATGGAGTTCTGGCTCTTCCAGTGAAGAGGAATAACCAATCAATCGAATTGAAGTGCAATTTCTATATAAGATGTCATTTATTATTCATAAAATAAATTTAATATATATTTAATTGAATTGAAATTCCGATATATTATGAAAGAAATTAAAATTCATTAAAAGATGAAATTTAATATTCAATTAATTTTTATCACTTTTTCCCCACTAATAGTTGGTTTTCGGCTTAATTTAGTAAAACTAATGAAATTAAATATTTTTATATACTTTCCTCGACTATAGAGTTAATTAATTTAACCGAAAATTGAGCCAAATTTAACACTAAATTAATATTTAGTTAATTTAGAGCTCAGTAATTGCCGTCCATTACCTAATAAGTTTTTTTATATAATTTTTAATAAATTGAAAACTAAATAGTTTTTAAATTAGTTGTAAATCATTCGCAAAATTTATTTAATAACAAAATAACAAAATTTCATCAAA
>JAQIYF010000274.1:0-11361 GCA_034700865.1 Oribatida sp. Gr-Ori-00025
GCTATTATTCTTAAATACCCAAGGAATATCCTTCACTAGACCCATACTTAGCTATACTTAGTTAAAGTCTAGCATAGATTTAAAGCCATATAAAAATCCATTCTTAAATATATTGCAAAAAAAATCATTTTAGATAAAAAACAAAACACTAAACCCTAATAATATGAGAACAAGTTTTATGTCATCAATGTATTCCTGTAATCATTATTTTTTTTTTTAGTTTCCTCTATCGCTATTTATTGTGTCAGACTTTTATTTATTTTAACCTGTTTATTTATCTACTCTAAGCATTATTATATTAAAAAATAAACTGTAGTATATATATATAAATAAAGGAATGATTGTGGAAAATGTAAGAATAATAGAATAATAGAGTACTTAAAGTAAGTTCTGGCAAATTATTCTAAATTTTTTCAGAATTACCAGAAATTCAGAGCACAGCTAATGAATGAATGAATTGATGACAAATCGCAGACAAAATGTAGAGACAGTAGAGGTAATGCGATGAATAGCTTGCAGTGATTGGCGGATGTATTGTAAGCCACGCCTACCTGTTATTGGATAGCATTGATTGAAAGACGACATAAACAGTGGTATAAAAGCGAAAACGCTTTCAATGCTTACAATCCATCGGTTTATTAATCAATTCAATACTGGATTTAATTTAATCATAATTTCGTTGAATTTATATTAATTTTCAATTAATTTCAGTTTATTTAGACTTAAATATCGATATATTTATTGTGTAATCGATTGACAAATACATTAATATTGAAAAAGATCTGAAAAATCTGCAAAACTTTGTGGCATTCGTTGAATTCGTTTATTTTTAATCTTTATTTACATTTGAAATGTAAGACAAAGTTTGCATTAATTTCTAAATCCATTTATTTTTAATTAATTATTAATTGTTATTAATTGTTATTAAATGTAATTAAAGCTGAATTAGAGCTCAAAATATTGGCAGAAATGCTAATTCCGATACTTTAGTGAACTTATCGTCAAATCTGACCACTATTTCGATCGACATTTTGACCGAATTTGACCCGAAATTTGAGATAATGTCTAAAAGAGTGGGCTTTTGGTGGAGTGAAAAGAAATGCCTGAAAATCAATGTCAAAGAGTTGGAGGAATGTTTGCGACGAAGAGGTTTCGAGTTAACCAAACTAGACCTCAACCAACCCATCGAACCTCAGGGGCCGTTCGCCGCCATTATCCACAAGTTGTCTGATGTGATGGTCAGAGCCGAAGCCGAACAGTCTGACCAATCGGCGCGAATGCAAATCAAATTGTTTGAGGTATTAGTGCACTTCAATTATCTATAAAATTAGTCTTTAATCGCAATTCATTTCATTGAAATTAATTGCAAAGACATTAATATAACTGATAATTATATATCATATTTGCCATCAGTTCTCACTTCAGTCTAATTGCACTTCATTTTCATATTATTCGCTAATATTTGATAATTTGAAACATTCATTGATTTGTTAATTGAAGTGCAAAACAGTTTAACAATTAAGTAGTGGTAAAGACTCTCAGAATAACCCAATGTTTTTAAATATTGTTTTTAAGACTTTTTATATCAATTCATTTGATTAATATATTTTAGATAATAGACCACTAATTGATAATTACTTTTAATTACAAACAGTATTAGGCTTTTTGCTAATATTTTATATTAATTAATGAAATTCTTTAACAAAATCCAACAGAATTTAGAAAAGACTAAGAAATAAATTATTATTTTTTAGACATTAAATGTTCTCTAAAGAAGTAGAGATTATCTGCCGATTGAAAGCATATATGACTTAATCCTCTATTAGTACCAAATATACCGATATTTGTAAACATATTCCAATTAATTGCTTCAATACAGTGTATGAACTCTCTGTTTACATAAACTTTATATAACTTATTGGATAAGACATTACATTACAAGGCATTTATTGGGTTTCCTTTCAATATAATAACCATTAAATGAAGGTTTGAAGAGAATGTCATATAATTTAATATAACTTAGAGATGGAAATAGAATCTGAATTTTTTTTCACTTGAATTTAATATTATTTTTATTTTAATGCAATTATTACAACAATTATTAGTTCTAATGGAATAACATTTAGTTTTCATTTAACATTTGTTTCACATTCTTCTAAGTCTGATATTTTTAAATGATGTTTAAAACGGTATCAAAAGGTTTAATAATTTTTTTAAACTCTTAAACAAATTAAAGTCAAAAAATATCATTTGTTTTCCTATTTTTAATTTTTTTAATAAATATTTTGTATATTGAGTTCAGATCTGAATTCAATGCGAAATTTTAGAGTTTAGATCCGATTCGAACCGAGAATTTTAAGGTCAGATCCGATCTGAAATCCTATTCGATTCCACGCCTAATATAACTGTTATTATTATAGAGTTATTGGAAACCAATTAATATTTAAATGATGTAACGAAACACTGTTTGCCATTCTATGCCAAAATAGAATTCCAATGAAGTGAATGTCAAGAATCATATTATATATACAATAAAATGAAAAAATAAATATCAAAATACATTAGAATTTAATAATATTTACGTTAATTGACAAAAAAATAGTTTTAAATATAACCTAAATATTGTGTAATTTTTATCCTTAGCTGAACTCAGTTTTTATAAATAGTTTTTTTTAGTTAGTCTTAAGACATAAAATAATTTGTTATAAATAATGTTAATTCGAACCCAAATTCTAAATGATTATAGGATTATGTGAACAGTCATCCAGAGGTCGCCATTTTGGACCCGTTAGCCAATGTCCGCAAACTATTGGACAGATATCGTCAGTACTCGTTGATAGAAAACAGTGAACTCGGACGGGAAGGTTAGGAATAATTATTTTTTAAACGCCTTTTAGTCAAACCTAACAATAATTTATCGATTGATTGGATTACAGATCAAGTCTTTACTCCAACTTTTGTGGAACTGACCACAACTGATGTGAATGAGAATCTAAAAAAGTTGACCGAAGCCAACGTCAGCTTTCCTTTCGGTTAGTATTCATTAATATCCGACTGATCTTCGGATTAAAATAAGATCTCTGTTTAGTTTGCAAACCACTGGTGGCTCACGGATTCAGTTATGCTCATCAGGTATACCGCCCGTACCTGACTCTGACTCTCGCTTCTCAGTCCAAAATAAAATATGAATTTTAGCACAATTTTTATATTTTATTTTTTTAAACACTTTATATCATTTCAGATGTCTTTAATATTTGGAAAGTCAGGACTTAAGACAATAAGCCCTCCCTGTGTCGCACAGACATTCATCAACCATAACGCACGGCTTTTCAAACTATTCTTATTGAAAGACAAATACTATGTAATAGAGAGACCGTCGCTCAAGAATTTCAAACGCGGAGGTCTGTCCTCTCTGTCTCTTATTTAGATTTATTAAAAAAAACTATTTATTTATTTAGACATCGATTGTGAGACTGTATTCTTCGACAGTCACGACATCTCTAAACCCACTTCGTGTTCGGCTTTAACCGAATTGGACGAAAGCGACCAAACGTCTGCTCCGGTTCTGGAACCAGAAAAGGAAAAACTCGATCGCATTGTGAAAGTTGTTTCCGAGAAATTGGGCCTCTCTTTGCTTGGAATCGATGTCATAATTGACAATAAGACGGGCCGTTATGCCATCATTGATATGAACGCATTTCCAGGTTTGCATCACATCCTTAACCACTTGATATAGATTTTTAGACACAAATTCTAAGTATTAATTGATTCGTTATCTGCGTTATCACTGAAATTAATTCTAAATTCAATAAATAAGTGCTAATCAGTTGTTCTTGTCTTTGAACTGAAGGTTATGACGGCGTCGACGACTTTCTGCAAACGCTATGCGATATCACAGTTGAAGAAATCGAAAATAAAAGAAAATCATTTGAATTAAACAAAACAAACGAATTAAGTGCCAGAACTGATAACTCAAAGACGACGTGCCTTTCATTGCAAACCGTTATAAGGACTGATACGGAATGCAGAACACAATCCATAACTCCAGTGATTGCCGACAATTCGAGTGATATTATTAAGGCATTGACTGACGAGAACAGCGATAAAACTGTGATTCAAAAGACACAAAACGGTAACGATTTTGATTCGGGTATCGATACCTCTGATTCTTGTGATGAGAAGAAGTATAAAAAGCAAACGCAAATCAAAATCGTTCGGCGCCAACACTCCCGCAGTTTTACCAACGCCTCCAATGCCAGACTCGGAGACTATAATTCCATTTAAACCAAACTTTTCTTTTGTATAATTATTATTATTATTATCGAAAAAACATTTGTAACAAATGTTTAACAAATAACCAGAGAATAGACGTCTAATACCGGTATTGGGCTTAATATATATAACATTTATATAGATTTAGATTTTTGTAATCATTTGGTGCTTCGGTTGTTGTGGTCAACGCTAATCCGAAACCGATTCCAAGCGCTGTCCAGTTTATTGTCGCTATTTATGATCTCTGTATTTGTCAATGTTTTTACAGTTATTCATAATTTACAATATTTTTTCCTTAATTTCTATTTTAATTATAATAACATTTGCTTTCAAACAACAGAACATTCCTTTTTGTTCCACTTCTGTATCAAATCTATGGTCAGAACATCAGACGATTCAATGATTTCTTTAACAAAACAGAAATTATAAATTGTTTTCAACTTTTTTTTAATTATTTTTTATTTTATTTTATAAATATTTGATTTTATTATTTAAAGTTTTATTTGCGAATTGAGTTTAGAATATTTAATATTTCATTGATTTGATACGGATTTAAACGAATAGAATGTCAAACAATAGCTTTCAATATAGACTTCAATCCTGTGAACAACAGAATCGACTGAACAATAAAATCAATTTCTATCAAAAAATGTAATCATTTTGTGGTTTAGAACAAAAAAAGAATGTCTTTTAATAAATGAAATCATTTTTAAGACTCATTTCAAGCTATGATTCTATTCATTGATTTTCTGTGACAAACATGTGTACAGAAGTGGGCGACCGAAGCATTTGTGTGGCCTTAGAGTTGCCGACGACAGCCGCCAACTGGAAGGCATCGAATTTATTGTAAAGCACTGTACAGGACATCGAACTATAGTCGCCGACGAACTTCTTTCCCTGCATTGAGACGTGCATTAGGTTTAGAAGTTCGCTATAAAAGTGTCCAAAAGTCGGCAATTCATAGAAAATCAAGTGTCGAATGCCTTTAATTCGGTAGCGATGGTAGAAATGGAAGCGTTCGGTATAGAGAAGGAAATGTCGGCCGCCATTGAAGAACATACTGCGCGCTTTGGCCACTTTTCCGTCACCGCTGTATTCACAAACTTGAGTGAAATTTACCTCTTCTTTACGGAAATAGTTTCTGATTCGGACGAAATCAAAGTACGACTGAATGTAAATCATTGTCCGCGACATTAGTTTGTCTCTAAATTTGGGCAAAACTTTTGAAATGAAAAACTCGAACCTATCGTTAGAACTCGAGAGCAATGAATGGCAATCAAAGCGTTGGAACACTTGTGGGCATTGGATGTAAACACTATTGACCGCAGATTTCAATGAATTTATTTCATTTTTTGTCATCACTTTTCCCGAATAGTTTGCCGAAAACTTATTGAAAAATGAAGTAATCGATGGAACGGTAACCGAAGAGAATACCATTAACTGGCAATAGAACTTAGACCAACCCTCTAATGTCCACATCCGAACCCGGGAAAAGTCGACGCCTCGGGTCTGAGTAGGCTTTAAGTGCAAGTGTTTCATAACGTGCAGAATGTGTTCCCAATTTTGCATTAGGAAGACATCCGTCTGATCCAAGACAACCACTTCTATTGATGACAAAAAATCGTAATCCCGTTCGCTATCGCCTTCTGAGCCAATAATAGTTCGTAAACCAAGTGGTGAACCAATTATTATATCTGAAGAATAGAAGTCTGAATAGAGTTTTAAACTCTTTTTCGTGACTGCAATTCCGATCCTAAAGGAGTCGTCAATATTTCCGGCGAAAGTCAGTTCATAGTCTTCAGGCTTTTTGTGGAGTTTTGGCATTTCCTGTTCGGCGTTAAACTCTTCAAAAAATCGTTTTCCGTTCATAACATTAGGCCTTTTCTCTGATTTGTCTTTTGTGTCGCCAAACATAAGACTAATAAACATTTTAACCATTCTTAAGACACTGTCACGAAATGGCACAATAATTAAGACTTTAGGTCGGGTTAGGCCCTGATCTCTATATTCTTCGTCTCCCACGTGATGACTGATTTTGTAGTTGTGGTTCAGAATTCGTGTCCGGGTTTTCAATATATGATTCAATGCGTGAATACAATATATGAGACGAATATTCTCTGCGTTTTCAAAGTTTCTTTCGGTGAACAATAGGTCCTTATATTCTGTAATAATAGACAACAATTCGTATTGAAATCCATTTAATTCACTCGTTGTCTGCCTTTTATCAGAACTGATGACAGATTTGCTTATGTTTTCAATTATGACATTCTTTAAGAAAAACTTTTCGATTCCTTTCTTTTGAATAATTGGTTTTGAAGACAATTTTTCTCTTTCACTACTCATTTCAATCATTTTCTTCATTTCCATCCAATCGTATTCATTGACTCTATTTTTAGTATTTTTATCCAAATATTCCGCTTCTAATAAATCCAATTCTCTATCAAAATGTGTATAAAACGGATCGTTTGGACTCTCGTTATCCCTTTCCATAACCTCTTCGTTATCTTCTTCTAAAACCTCCGTTTCATCCACTTCTTCGACAGTCACTAAAGTCTCTGAGATTTTCTCAACCGAACTATCATTTAATAAATTGGAAACAATTTCTTCACTGTTATCCTCATTGTCTTCGGAAGAAGAATCGTCAGAATCATTGAAAGTGTGTTTTGATTTAGTGGTAAAACTAGAATAAAAGCAATCATTTAATTAATCACCAGTTGATTTATTCAAACAACAAATTAAGTACCAATTAAGTAGTTGTGAATAATCGGTGTCTTCTTCACTATCACTACTCAACTCTTCATTTATTTCAATTCGGTTTTGAACTCCTTTTCGATCTATTTTCTGATTATCATTCAAATGGACTCTTTTGACCAATTTATCTGAAATGAAGACAAAAATCTTATAAATTCTATGACAGATAAGAGTAAATCAATTATGAGCCAAACCATTGCTATCCAAGTCCTGGTCATCGATGGGATGCTGTTCTCCGAAGTCTGACAAATGTTTTCTCTGTTTTTTATCGATTGAAACCGATTTCGGGTTAGCCTTTCGTTTGCCTCTAAACCTCTTATTTCTAATCATTTCTCAATTAAAACAACAATTGATTGAAATGAATGCCAAAAATGAAACACTAATTCAATGATTAAATTAATGACTAAACGCTTGAAAACAATGTTTTAAATTGAAATGAAAACAAAAAACTTTGTCTTTAATGTGGTTTTTCACGTGATTTCAAAAGCAATGCTTTTCTAAACATTACAAAAACACATAAACACAACACAAGACTAGACATCCCTTTAAATGAGATGTCTTTCCCTTTTAATGTCGGCTTTTTTTGATGTTTTCAATAAAATATTTGTTTGACTCTAAATAACTACAAAATAATCATTAAATCAATAATTGACATAATTTTTCAGCCAATGTCTCAATTATTAGCGGAAACTAATGACAAAACTTTTGTTTGTAAAACATTTTTTCTAATAAACTTTCGGCAGATTTGCCGCTCAATTGAATTCAAAAAAAATAAATTATTTGATTAATGCCTTAATTTCTTAATTAATTGTTAATCTTATTGAATAAAAAGCCATTCAATTGAAGTAATTATTGATAAAAAACAGTTTTAAAATCAATTAAACTGTAAATGAATTTCAAAAAATATTTTTATGATTTTCTGAAGCGATTGATCGATAGTATCGAAAGCGAAGACTTGTCTGACTTATTGAGCATTTCATTGAATGACTGAATGGACTGAATGTTAGACTCAATTCAATTGAAGCGTTCACTCAATTCACTGCAAAATGAGTTAAATTATTATTAATATTATTATTGTATTTAAGATTCAAATTATATAAACATTTGTTTCGTTTAATTATATGTGAATTCAATTGCTTTAAAGGTTGAGTGCTTTCAGTGAAGAGTGAATTGATTTGCAAATAGAGAGTGAATTGTGTTTTAAAAAGTAAACAAATCTTTGGTTTTATTGAAGTTTTTTTTAGTGAATCAACGAATGGATTGCTTTTGCAATGAATTCAATCATCGGATGACTTATGTCTCAACTCAAGACACGCAGTGATGTCCGGCCAAGACATCAATCAATTTGTTTGACCATAAGATGGCTTCAATTGCATGCGAATCAGTCCATAATAACGATATTAAGACACAGTTTGTCACTCGAGAGGGTTATTACAAACTAATGACTTCTGCCGAGTATTGCCGACCAAACCGTTTGGGTTATACCACTCAGACCAACACCACAGCCGTCAAAGTGTCGTTCGTCACCACAATCAACACCTCCACCAACGCCACCAACAACTGCAACGACTCCACCACCGGCTCACCAAACGGTTCCACTACTGATCGCATCTGTTTTAATGTCGGCCGAGAATTATATGTTTATAGTTATAAAGGCGTCAAAAAAGTATTCATTTATTAATTCAATTGTCTTTTCATTTCAATTAAACACTTCTTTGTGTCCAAAAGGCGGCAGATTTGACGAAACCGGTGGACAAACGGGTCTATAAGGGAACGTATCCGACGTGTCATGACTTCAACTCATCTAACATTACCTCCGATTGTGTCTATCTTTTGGTCGGTTTCAGTGCCGGACAAATACAACTCATTGACCCGATTAAGAAAGAAATGAGTAAACTATACAACGAAGAGGTAAACCATTTATCACTTTATTTGATCCAAAAATAACTGTTATATAGAATTGATATTTCATTATTGTATTCATCACTTATAGAGATTGATAGACAAATCAAAGGTGACGTGTCTTAAATGGATCCCGAATTCGGCCAACTTTTTCATTGTGTCACATAGTAGTGGACAGATGTATGTCTATAAGGAAGACCTTCCCTGTGGGACAACACCTCCACATTACCAGCTCTTCAAACAGGGCGACGGCTTCTCAGTGTTTACCTGTAAAACAAAGAGCACTCGTAACCCAATCTTTCGATGGGTTATCGGCGAGGGCTCTATAAATGAGTTCGCGTTCTCCCCGTGCAGTAAATATTTAGCGACTGTGAGTCAGGACGGGTTCCTTCGAGTCTTCAATTACGACACAATGGAACTGATCGGTCGAATGAGGAGTTACTTCGGAGGACTTCTGTGCGTTTGTTGGAGTCCTGACTCCAAGTTTGTGGTGACGGGAGGGGAAGACGATTTAGTGACCGTCTGGTCATTTGGGGAGAAGAGAGTAGTGGCCAGAGGTCAGGGACATAAGTCGTGGGTTAGTGTCGTGACATTCGATCCGTTCACTACTAGTTATAGCGAACACTTTGACTTAAGTGGTAGTGAAGAAGACATTGTTGCTCAACATACCAGTGCTCCGAATGCCAACTCGACCGGTGAGTCCAACGCTACCACCACCTCATCCAATGCCACAAATATTGGTGCAAACAGTAGGTCTGCGAGCACTTCGCGGTCGATGTCCGGCAGCTTAAACCGATTGAACACCCGATCGACGCACTCACACAATATTACGTCCTATAGGTTCGGGTCTGTAGGACAGGACACACACATCTGTTTGTGGGACTTGACTGATGACGTACTCAAACAACCGGTCGGTCGCTCCCGAACTAGTATTCTATTGCACAGTCCGTCTGCGCAGTTGTCGTCGATGTCCGGTGCGAACGCTTACAATACGCCGAAAGCGAATAACGTCCAGACGGCTAACTGTGTGCCCAAAGAGAACAGTGTGAGCGCCGACACAAACATTTTAGGTGTGAATCATGTCATCAAAACCACGAACACAACGAGTGATCGTAAAGAACACAAACGAAACTTCAGTTTAGGTTCGCGTAATAGTGAGAAGAATAGTGTCAACAAAGCGAGCCATAGCTCTAAACTCATCGAAGACCCGAACCGCCTCTTAGGGACAGCCATCTGTCCCCGTCTCGACGAAGTGCCACTTCTGGAACCCCTGGTCTGTAAAAAGATAGCTCACGAAAGGCTCACTTCTTTAGTCTTCAGAGACGACTGTTTCGTAACCGCCTGTCAGGAGGGCTATGTCTGCACGTGGGCCCGACCCGGAAAATGGGTTCGTCTCACCCTTACCTACCATTCCATTCAATGATTTACTAATCATTTCCTTTCTATTTAGGGTAATATGCAATTGATATCGAGTCCGAGTCCTAGTATTGGCGCCGAAGTGAATGAAATGTTAGACGACGGGAGCAGTACTGTTGTCTGACCCCCGACCCCATCACACAGTCGTCTCATTTTACATAAAGAGATAATAATTTAAATTTTATTAATAATTGAGTTAATTGTGAGTTAAATGAGAATTAGAATCAAATCTAACGGATGTTCCTCTGACGCCATCGAACGACCGCTTATTTTTCGATACATTAATTCATCGATTTTTGGATTCAATTGATGACAACTAGTCTTTGTGGCCGACAGTGACATACAATACAAACAATTAAGTTATGCTCTCATCGAGTCATCGGATTTATTGAAGATTTCGATTCAATTCATATCTATTATTAGATTTAATCTAAAGTTTATTTTAATTGACAAACGATTTCTTTCCCTTTGTTTTCCCCTTCACTTCAAAATCCAATTTAAAATTAGTTTTTGATTTCTCCCCGAAATTCCAATTTGTCGTCACATTCATCACTAAAATGGCAAAAAAATCGTCACTTTTTTCAGTTAATATCAATAGTAAAGCAAAACAAATGACTAAATGCTTTCAAAATAATAATAATTTATATCATATTTAGTATTATTTTTAGGAATAGTTTTACTTATATTTAGTTTTAATTTGAATCAAAAAAAAGAACTGAGAAATGGAAATGAAATGTAATAACGAATCACTAGTCAGACAATAATTCTATTATTTTTTCTCAATTATGCAAATAATTAATAATTTAATTAATAAATAACTGAAAGAAGAGATTGAATGAGATTTTATTAGACAAACAATTTAGTGTTGAAGTGATTTACATAACATGTGATAATGTGAAGCAAATGTTCTTTTGTTAAGTAAATTAGTGTTCATTTGTATAAATAGGCACTAAATTTGTTACCAATAAGTCTATAAAGACTTCAATATATTATATGAAAAACTATTATTCAAATTAAATA
>JAQIYF010000275.1:0-11360 GCA_034700865.1 Oribatida sp. Gr-Ori-00025
TATTTGATTCAAAAAAAACTGTTTTACTAATAGAATACATCTCTTATATTGTTTTGAGGAATATTTACAAATATTCGCTGATTTAATTCTAATTGAAACCAATTTTAATTACCGGTATTTTTTTTGTAATAATAAATCAATTAGTTTTCAAATGATATTTCAATGATATTTAATGACAGATATTTTGACTTTAACTGTAATCAACTGTAAGAAAGCCATGGATTTTAATGATTGGAATTAATTATATTTTAATCAATAGTTGTATTAAGGCATCGAATGTTTTGCATATTTTTTTTAATTTCAGATTATATTTATGAAACTTTGACTAAAAGAGTAGTTTTAGAGGCTTAATAAATTAAAAATGTTATCAAAAAATAGCAAAACAATAGTAAACTCTATTTAATGCCCAAAACATTTGCAAAAAGTGCTAAATCCGGCCTTTAATGGAAACCCAATTTCCAATTGAAGCCTCCCTTAGAACCGGACTAATAGTGAACTTAATTATCGAAAAAATAATTTCTCAACAGTTTTCACATTTTAGTTAAGAATGAAATTTTTTTTTCGTTTCGATGCAATCAAACGATTAGTGGCGATGAGAATGAGTCCTATTTATGGGAATTGAAGGCAAATGTCTTAGAATTGCCCGAAAGGAGAAAAACAATTTACATCCGCTTTAATAATGAAAGTCGAAGTTCAAGGCTTTCCAATACATTCAGGAATTCTCTGAGCGCTATATAAATAGAAAATTTAATTTTTAAAAATAGGATTCTTTTGGTTCCAATTTTTCGCATCGATTTGCCATTCAATTAAACCATTCGGTTATCGATTATTCCACACAATTATCAAATATTTTGATCATTTAATTCATTATTATTTCCGCTCTTATTATCTAAAAAATTGTTTTTTTATGCTTATATTTAGATATTTTTATGTTTGAGTTCATAACTCCAAACATTTAGTCTAATGTATGCAAAGTCTGCCTAAAATCAAATAAAAGGAATTCTATATTTAAAAAATGAGTTATTCATTAAATAGTGTTTTACTTCTAAATGATGTCTCATTTTCATCATTAAAGCAGAGAATAAATTATTTTTGAAAATTGTTATACTATTATAAATATCATTAATGACTGCATTCACTCTACTATTAGTCTATTCGGTCAATAAATTGATTGCATATATAATTAGTAAAGCATATGATATAACCATTTGTCTGGGGTTTGGGTGTTGACGAGCACCTGACCGAAAATGCAAATGTCAAAAGTTATGGCCCGGAGCTAATCAGCCGACAGTCCCTTCTCGAGTACACCGTTTGAAATACAAGTTTTTCACTACAATTATGGAGTGTTTTTTTCGGAATCGCATATAACTGTTATGTTATATACAAAACTTGTCGTTCACTTTAAATCACTTTTCATTGACTGCCAACTAGTTTTCCAGAGTTTCCATTCAACCAAACACTGTCTTCAGTTCAATGACCTCCACATCAGAAATATTCTGAACTTGAAATTCAAAGTTTTTTTTAAAATAAATTTCAAAAATCAATTTTTGCATCAGATATCAGTCGATCAGTTAATTATTTGCATAGATTTTTGTTAACACTATTCTTGAATCAGAAAACATTTGGAACACATTTTTATATAAAAAATTCACTTAATTTTATAGTTAGTGTGGAGTGAATAGGATTTACAAGAAAATAAACATTTATTTTTCGGGAAATTTCTAGTAACTCTGTGACAAATGCCCGGAACACTTTTTGATTTTATATGAATCCTGCGGACAATTCTTGGGAATTACCCAAAAGCAAACAGTTATTGCATTTTATGCATATATTACAGGATTTGCAATGAAATAACTAAATATTTATTATTAGTATTTTTTTTCTTTCCGTCTTATAAATTGGAAATAAGATTTTGAACCCTTTTAACAAAACGCTAACAAAATATTTTTTGTGTCTATTTATATAACCATTTATTGTTTGAATAATAAATTCGAGAAAAAAATAAATTCTAAAAAAAGCTTAAAACCAAAAGAAGAGATATTAGTGAGAGATATGAAGATTTGGTTTTTTATACCATATCTTCGCTGAATTGAAGTGAGAGAAACGATATTAATATCATATACTGTAAGCAAAGCATTGCTCAGATTTGTGTTTATAGGACAGAAGATATACTAATTGGCAAACAATTACTGATTCTAATGAAATGGCTCTGAAATGCTCTCATTTATGTTAATATAATTCATTCATTTATTTTCATTTTCTCCGATTCGCCAAAACATCTTTTCATTAAATTTATGCATAACTTAGTGAACTGTAGTATAGAATTGGGAACAACACAGGGGTTCAGTATATCCAATGTCTGCCACTGTTTCTCTTACCACCACTTATTCTACTCTTTTGCTGCTCTTTTAGCCCATAAATGACTCAATCAATCCGACAAATATTGGAAAACTTTTTAGCAATTATTCTTAAAGAGGGTCTCAAAAGCACAACCCTTTTCCAGGTCTACAGTAGAGCTACTGATTCTTAAGTTCCTTACAGTTTAGCTTATATTCAATACAGATATCCCTGATATGTCTATTTATGGCTCTCTTTTTAATGAACTAATATCTAAATACAGTCTAATACATGTCGACTATTTTATTGATAGCACAGGTATATACGGGAATACCTGTGCTGTTGTGTTGATCCAAAAAACAATAGAGCGATGTATTGCATAACTATTGCAACAAACAAACAAAGAGTGCAAACATTAGGGAAATTAGTTTAAAGTGTTCTACAAGTCTGTACTTATCACCGAAGATAAGGCTCTTTTCAGACAAACTTCTGGAGTGAATGCAAAAAAACTAGTTCTGGAACTGAATCTTAAACGTCATAAACGAAAATTGAAATTTCATCCCCTCTTTCAATCATAATCTAAATAAAGGACAAAAAAAATCTTAATTAAAGATAACGTTAATAATTAATTAATTTAATCATTTTATTTACTGAACTACTGATTATTGTGTTATAAAACTAATTTAAAACCAAAAAATTTTTTGACTCAATTTTGATTATCAAAAGTTTTTTTAAAAGTTTAGAAAAGTTTGTGTTTCGGACTTTGACTGAAGTCTAGATGCAATCGATTGCATGGATTGCTTGATCTGAGTGTTGGGCTGAGTGTCAGGACTGTTGGGTCCGATTTTGATGATCTATTAAAACACGTTTGAAATGTTTGTTTACATCGAAAGCCGACTTTCTAGTGGATGGTGTCAGTGCTAAGAGAGAACCGGTCGGTCGCACTGAACCTCTTGCTCTTCACATGCATTTTACCGTTATTTGAATGCATGACTTGTTATTAATGAATGAAAGTTTTAAATATACGAAAAGTTGGTGCGACTCCTGAAGGCATTGAAGGGAAGGCAAGGGAAGGCATACCTCGAACTTGAATAACTTCCTGAACCTGAATGCTGTAACTGTAAAGATAGGTAACTCTATAGTTAGCTATAGGTATAGCCGTGTCTTCTCCTGTGCTTTAATTAGGTTAGAGAGCATTCCTAACAACTCTGGATTTTTTTAGCAGTTCTTCTCAAATGGTTGGAAACGAACGATGAGTTTCTTCAAACAGTTAAGACTTCTCTTAAGACAAAAAATTTTGTTAAGAAGACGACAGCCAGTAATCAATCCGACCATTCATTTCAATACCTATTCTCTAATTGTTGTCTCATTTGTGTCAATCCATAGACCACTTTGTTTTTGGAACTTTTCTGGCCGGCGCTCGTCTTCTTGGCTGTGCTCGTCGTTCGGCTTAGGTTTCCTGCAGTCGATCGCCAGACCTGTATGTCATTTGCCATCCATTTCAGTGCCATTTCTCAACAACTTTCGGATTAAAGTCCATTTGAAAAAGTTTGACAAATCTTTTATTTTTAGGTTTTTATAATTCGAAAGCCCTTCCGAGCGCCGGATCTGTGAATTTCTGGCAATCGTTGGTCTGCAATGTCGACAATCCCTGCATTAACTCCTCGTCTTATAATGAAATTCCATACTATCCTAAGGCCAGGTAAGCAAATAGTATATTATGTGACCAAAAGAGTGACTTATAATAAGTGTTTGTCTGACACATAGCCTACTTTGCATTCACTCTGACATTCACTTACATAACAATTCTTATACACTCTCTGTCTCTCAATATCCGCCTTAACCTAAGTTTAGAAGAATTCTAACGAAGAAAAAAAATCTATTAATTATATGTCAGACAATAGTTTTGTTTATAAATAGATTTATTTCACATCGGATTAGAAGTGTTTCTTAAATCAATTGACTGAAAATATTTGTGAAAATATTGTTTTAATTAAATTTAGGTTATATTGAGTATGCATTTAGTGCTAACAATATAACAGATTATTTTGTCTTATTTTATGAGAATCATTAGTCTCATTAGTACTACACAACTGTCCCATTAGGCCGAGTAGTTGTGTTGGAAATAAATTTTTAGTTAAAATCATTTAAATCACTTCTGAACCAAAAATAAGAACTCATCCGAACTCTTCATTATTTCGTTTCATAGAAATAATTTATATTATTTTTTTGAAACTCATTTTAATCAGAATAATAGTGACATTTATTACTCTTTTCTAACGTTAAATCAAATTCTTTGACCAATATTTTTGTAGAACTTTTCAAATGTAATAATAAATATTAGAAAAACACTATATTTTAGGCGAATTCTTGTAAAACATTTCTAAAATACAATTATATAATGTTTTTAAAATCATTTGATTCAATCATTTAATAAGAAATATAAAAATTTTCCAAAAATTTCTTTACAACAGAATCCATAAACTTGTGGAACAGTTGTCTCCACTAATAATTGACAAAAATGTGACAAATATTTTACGGGATTTGCCGAAAGGCATTCGACTGATTAGCACAATAGTGGAGACACTTTCACACTCACCGGTGAAGTCCACTATTGAAAGTGGACTACCGTTTATGGATATCCTACAGGATTCTGGAGAAGAAAAGTTTAGACCATTTCGTAACAAAACTTCTCGAAGCAGTAAATCAATGGATTCGTTAGAATTCTTGGCCCTCACGAGAGGACATCTCCACAACACAGACCTGAGTCCTGCACTCCAGGGTCTGAAGGCGGCGGTAAAAGCCTTGCCTTATATTAAAGGATTTGTCGCCAACTTCTCGGCATTACTTGATTTGGACGAAGAGTTGGATAAATTGGACTTAAAAGGAGATCCAATTGAAATACTCGGCTGTGAGTCCATTGAAATTCATTTTTAAAATAGTATTTATAAGATTTGGTTCACTTCCAGCCCCACACGCCTCCACTATTCTGGGAAAACTAATGTGTGGACAAACACTGCCGGCGCTGAGCAAAGAGATGCAACTTTTGAAAGTAGTGGTGAAAAAACCAAACATTAATGAAATGGATGTGACATCACTTCCCAGTCAGTTCTGCCAACACGGCTACCGACAGATAATGCAGATGCAGGGCGGGGCTGTCATCTGGGCATTCCTTAAGCCAATTCTTGCCGGGAAAGTGCTCTACACTCCGAAGAATGAGTTGACGGACGCCATAATGTCCCGAATGAACAAAACATTTGTTTTTATGTCTGAATTCGCAGATGTTTTGCATTCTTGGGCGCAGACTATAAGCAGTTTAGAGAACTTCTATCGCGACCCGAATGCCAATCAAAGGCTTCGAAGTCTTAAGCACTTTATCGTCCAATTTCTTGGCCGAGAATTTGATGGAATCTTTGATGACTTCGAATCCTTTAATCTGATTGAAAAGATGGCTAAATCTGGAGGAATACTGGGTTTAGTCCAATTGGCGGCAAATATCGCACAATGCGTTCAATTGAACCGTTTTGTAGGACTTCCTAATGAACTAGAATTGGAAACCATTGCCAGAAAACTAACAAAATCTCACGAATTCATCGCTGGAATTGTATTCAAGAACTTGGATGATATCGGAAGTAATCCAATGAAAATACCGAAGAATATTGAATATAAGATTCGAATAGACATCGATTTCGTTCCATCGACTAAAGCATTGAAATCTCGTATTTGGGAACCGGGACCTAAAGACAACTATTTGACTGATTTGGGATATCTTAAAGGATTCGTCGAAATTCAGGAAATGATAGACCGATCCATCACTTCATTGCTAATCAATGACACAAAACTGCTGATCGAGCCGTCCGTCCATTTACAGCAATTCCCATATTTATGCTATGAAATCGATAAGTTTGGGAACTATATCCGAGCCCTTTCACCACTCATTACAACCATTGCTTGGATTTTCTTAATTGCATATCTTATTAGAGAACACGTCCTCGAAAGGGAACTACATCTCGAAGAAGTGATGCGAGTTATGGGGCTTAAGCAAGGCGTGGCGTGGATGACATGGTTGGCCAAACATTACTTTAAAATTTTAAATCCAATCTAAAAATAAATTGCAATATTTTTTATAAGGTTTTTGATCGGACTGTCAGTAATGGCTTTCGGAACTCTATGCGGACTCGGAATACTGAAAATGGGAGGACTTATCCCGAACTCAGATCCTATTCTCTTATATTTATTTTTCATGTCTTTCTGTTTATCACTTTTGATGTATTGGTAAGAATTGATTCGACAATAGATTTGAATTGATTTTATAAATGATATGATTGTCTACACAACTGATCAGTTATATGATGAGCTCATTCTTCAAGACGGCCACAATCGCAGCCCTGTCTGGAATCGTTGCATATTTGGCATCATTTCTGCCATTTATGGTCGCAATCACTTTAGAGAACGAGATGTCATACCTTCAGAAAGTATTGACTGTAAGTCATCTTAGTTTTCATTATTTATACTTTTGTTTAACTAATTGTCGATTCAATACATTTGAAGTGCTTCTCAATGTCCACATCCTTTTGCTATGGAATGATGTATATGTCGAGGTTTGAAGGTATGCCTACTTTTATAGACATTACTAGAATATTATACTAAACTTAGCTTCACTTTAACTACTAGTCCAAGGAGTTGGTATGCAGTGGACAAACCTATGGCACAGTCCAATGCAAGGGGACAGTATGAACACCGGCACTGCTATCATAATGATGTTAACCGATTCTGTAATTTATTTCTTCATCGCTTGGTATATATCACATGTCTGTCCGCGTAAGTCATTTAATCAATTGCTAAAAAGTAATGAGAATTAAATATAATTTTAAACATTTTGATCCAAAGCTGGTAATAATGCGCACCGGTATCCCTGGTACTTCTTCCTGACTCAGAACTACTGGTGTTGTAATAAAGGAAATAAAACTAAATTGAATTCCAATGGAATACCAAACGGAACACAAATGAATGGAAAGCAGAGGAATGGAAGTGTTGGTCATAAAACTGGAAGTAATCCGGGAATACAATTGCACGGACTGTATGTGATCTTCAATCAGAGCAGTAATAAAGGCAAACACGTGGCCGTCTCTAACCTTAGCCTCAGCCTAAGAGAGGGTCAAATCACTACAATGTTGGGCAGGAATGGCGCCGGAAAGACAACGACAATCAATGTTCTCACCGGACAATTGCCGCCAACGGCTGGCTCTGTCTATATCTACGGCCATCCGGTGCCGGAAGAGTTCACTCAGGCCAGGAAACTATTGGGATATTGTCCGCAATATAACACTCTATTCAATGATATGACAGTCAGAGAACACTTACAGTTCTATTCAGATTTGAAGGGTTTGCTCACTGAGGATGAGGTCGAGGATGACATCAATAATATGCTTCACAGTACAGGACTCTGGCATTTGCAGCACCACCTGAGCAGACACCTGTCAGGTGGTCTACAGCGGAGACTCTGTGTGGCCCTGGCCTTTGTGGGCGGGAGTAAACTCATAATTCTTGACGAACCGACGTATGTCTTGCTTTGCATTCATTTATTTGCAATGAATTACATTTTTATTACCACTTTCAGAGCGAGTGTGGATCCGGTGGCGCGAAGAAGTATTTGGGATTTGATTGTTCAGCAAAAGCAAAGCAGAACTGTATTACTGACCACTCATCACATGGATGAGGCGGAGATACTCAGCGATGAAGTGGCTGTCATTCATAGGGGAAAACTGTTATGCATTGGATCCCCACTTCTTTTAAAAAGCAAATACGGATGCGGTTATCAGTTGACTGTTTCCAGACAGGGATCAGATGACGGCGACAATGACTCCGGCCGGTCATCGAACGGTCCGACCGAAGAGTCGAGTGATGTCGAGAGACTAATGGCATTTACAAAGTGTTTGATTCCAAACGCATCGTTCGTTGAGGACTACGGCGGAGAAGTGATACTAACTCTTCCCCAACACGGGTCGTATGGGACGGGTCACGATTACGCCACCTTTTTTAAGTGCTTAGACGCCAATATACATGCGCTCGGGTTTGGCAATTATGGTCTGACGAGTACTACTCTGGAAGAGGTATTCCTAACCCTTTGCAATCTGGAGGAGTCTAATATGCCGATGGAAGCCGCGAAACTGGCCGTCGCCCGAAAGTTCAGTCATCCGTTAAATGGGGAGGAATGCAGTCATGACATACGCATGCAATTGGATCCCTCAGTACAGACCCTGGACTGGACCTGTCCTGAACTGGTCAGTGGAGTTCAATTGAAATTCAAACAATTGGGAGCTCTTCTCAACAAACGACTCACACATACGCTAAGAGATTGGAAGACATTGTTCTGCACTCTATTCCTTCCCTGCATTTTCATTGCATTTGCGATGGGAATGACATTAATTAAGCCATCCTTTGCACCCGACCCGGCACTGCCATTAATGCCCACAATCTATGGCCAGTCGACTGTTTCATTCTATAGTTCACCCAATTCTTCGGATGAATTTAAATCAATTTCTTTGGGTTTAATGGAAACGACACCCAAAACACCCAATTGTTTAAAACCACGAGAAAACTGGTAATACATTTAAAAAAGAGTTCATTTAATACTAAAATTTGTTGATTATTCTTAAGGCGAACCTCAAAGTGTCCCGTTTTGAGAGAACTTCCAACAGAAGCGGGATATTTGCCCAACCATTTGAAGACATTAGACGGCGACTCATGGACTACAAACGCAGCTCTTTGTCGATGTAATGAATGCCAAACAGATATGTCTGAAATGTCGCCATTAATTCCACCGCCAATAGAAACGGGACAGGGATTTATCTATGACTTGAGTGATGTAGAGATCAGTAAATTCCTGTTAAGGACTTACTCTGAGTTCATGGACAGGCGTTGGGGCGGTTGGAGTTTCCATCAAATCAATGATAACTCTACTAATGGCGACAAAGTCATCAAAATATGGTTCGATAACAACGGATATCATAGTTTGCCGGCATATCTGAGTGCTCTCAACAATGCCATTATGAGAGCCAACCTTCGAATGGCTGGCGTCGAGAACTCCAGTCAATTCAGTGAGTCTTTGAAAGAACACATTCTCTGTACTGAATATCTAATCCTTTGTTTGAAGGCATTACTACTTATTCACATCCACTGCACATAAGGTCGAGCCAATTGGGTGACCAGTCGGTTATGCAAAGGGCCGGCGATGCGGGCATTGCACTGATAATTCTTGTGGGCTTTATCTTCATTCCGACCAGTTTTGTCTTCTATATCGTTCGCGAGAGGACTTTCGAAGAGAAACAATTGCAGAGGATTTTCGGTGTCGGGACTGTTCTCTATTGGTTGTCATCTATTTTATGGGATATAATGGCGCTCTTAATAGCCGTCGGTTTCTCCGGTCTTATAATAACTTGCTTTCAATTGCCTATATATATGGCTCATCTGAATCTACCGGCAGTGTTGGCCCTACTGTTCTGCTTCGGGTGGGCTATGACTACATTAGTCTATTTGATGGAAAAGCTCTTCAATGAGGCCAGTATTGCATTTATGGTTATCTACTGTTTGGCACTGTTTGTCGGCATCAACACAATGATAATGCGGTTACTGATAGATGTATTTAAGATGATTGATGTCAGCCCTACCTTCCAGTCCACTTTCGAACGAATAGCAATGATCTTTCCTCCATATGCTCTCCTCAGCGGTTTGGTTGACATCCATAGGAATCAGTTATTCGCAGATATCTTCACTCTATTCGATCAAAACACTTATGTCAACCCATTCTCAATGGAAATGTTGGCGCCTTATTATATCACTTTAGGCATCGAAGGGGTGGTCCTATTCTTTGCGAATCTAATCTTTGAATTCTATAGCTTCTCGTCATATAAGACAAAGAAAATCATAAAATCTATTGTTCACAACGAAGACACGGATGTGGCAGAAGAGAGAAAGAAAGTGCATCTGAACGACACCAGTAGTGATATCTTGAAGATAATCGGTGTCACCAAAGCGTTTCAAAGCATGTTTGGCAAACGGATAGCCGTCGATAACGTCAGCTTTTCGGTGCCCAGAGGAGAGGTCAGACATTTGTAATCAATAGTTCCAACACTATCTCAAACTCATTTCATTTATGTTTTCATTAGTGTTTCGGTCTTCTGGGTGTAAACGGCGCCGGAAAGACGACTTTGTTTAGAATACTGACGGGTCAGTTGAAGCCGACTACTGGTCAGGCAGTTATTAATGGGAAAGACATCCGTCAAATCCTATCGTCGAGTTACCAGTCCCTTGGCTACTGTCCACAAGCAGATGCTCTCGACTTTGTTCTCACGCCTTCAGAACATTTGACTATTTATGCAAATCTGAGAGGAATACCTTCGCAGCACATCCCGACTGTAAGTCAATTATTATACTTGCAATCATTTTATTTTAATAAACTTAACCAATGGTCAGATTGTAAACGAATCGTTGGCTAAATTTCAACTCATGCCTCACTCCCAGATGCCTGTCCTCGCACTGAGTCGAGGCAATAGAAGAAAGCTATGTCTGGCCATTGCAATGCTTGGGAATCCACAGTTGGTTCTACTCGTAAGCATTCTATAAGTTATACAAAAGCTTTGCCTCAAATTCTGACAAAATTATTCATTAATTGAAAGGATGAGCCGACGAGTGGACTCGACCCTCAAAGCCGACGATATATTTGTCAGAATATTCAAAATGCAATCCGTGACCGAAGATCTATACTCTTGACTTCGCACAGGTAGGCATCCAATCAATACTTAATCACAACATATTTGAAGACAATATAAATACATTGAAATTAATTTATTCAAAGAGTGTCTAGAATTTCACAGAATATATCTCAGAATTTTGCAAAATATTCACGAAATTAATAGAATATTAGAATTTTCATATTAACCACATTTTTTGAAATATATTCCGAATCCAAAAAGCAAATTAAGTTTTCTTCACATCAATATTAAAGCATTTAAATTAGAATA
>JAQIYF010000276.1:0-11345 GCA_034700865.1 Oribatida sp. Gr-Ori-00025
CTCTTCCGATCTGACTACCCGTTCTTCTGGATCTGTTTTCTCATCCAAAGGAGCCGCAGATCTAGTCATCGATTGATTAATAACCTGTTCCTCAGCAGAAGGAGCAGTAGATCCGATGGATTGGTTGACTACCAGTTCTTCTGAATCTGTTTCCTCAGCCAAAGGAGTCGCAGATCTAGTCATCGATTGATTAATAACCTGTTCCTCAGCAGAAGGAACGGTAGATCCGGTCATCGACTGTTGATCTATCGGTTCTGCCATTAATTGTTGACAATTTTTGCATTTAATGTCTTCAATAGTTAGCTCTTCAGTCTCAGGCAATATAGAGAATGTGGTGTTGAGAGCATCGGTAGTCTTCGGTTTGACAATACATTTATTGAATTGAAATGTCTTCTCACCGATGGTCAGCCGATCATTGTTTTTGAGTTCAATTTTACGCAAACCAGAGGTCAAAATGCCATTCAATTGAAACGGATTTCCTTTTAGAAGAGAAATGAAATAAAATTAAAATTCAAGACATTGTCAGAGAAGGGCTCAGAAAGAGAGGAAAGCCTTCGGGCCGTCACTAAAGGGAAGAAAATCCAAAAAAATGTAGAAACAAAACAAAGTTCTTATGACTTGACTGAAGACCCGGTGGTCTAAACCAATGTCTAAACAAAACAGTTGAGAACCGATGGAAACGGCATTCAGAAAAGGGCTTACCATTGAGTGAACGGATGAAGAATTCAAAGGAATTGATGAGATTCTCATTGTTTAAGACAATTAACTCCAAAAGTGAACCATTATTTTCGGCAAATCTGTCGAAAACTCTTAAATCGCAATCCAATTGCGAGCCAATGGTCACCCGTTTGGTCCGAATGGGAAACGACGGCCGACCGGACGGTTCGGTGTCACTGTCACTGCCAGTGGACAGCCGTCGGAGACTGTCCGGCGAATCCAAATATATTAAACGCCCAAAAATGTCCATTGATTTCAGGTATGGTTTGAAAAACACAATTAATTTAAAAACAAATTCAATTAAAAACACATTTATTTTTTGTAAACAATTTGTCGTTTATTTCACTTTTTTTCCGCCAAAACATTCAATTCTTGCGTCAAATAAAACGTTTTTTTTTGGTGCAAAACATAACGGCTTTTCATTTTGGATCTATTGTTCAACTGTCGTAAACAGTTTTGAAAATTTAGTCCCATTTCATACTATGAAATACTAATCGGCTTATTATAAGTTCTTATCATAAAAGGTATCATTTCTTTGTTTTATTATAGATTTATTTTATTGATCGTTGTTTTGAACCTTTATAATACTAAGAAAAGAATTAGATTTAATGTAATTCATGTAATTATAAAAGTCCTTAAACTCATTTGAATCTATTCATACACACAAACAATGTTTCTAATTGTCTTCAAACCTGTAATTAAAAATTTCTGCCCCCATATAAACCCCCTTTTTATTGATTATTAAATAATTTAAAGGAGCTTGTTACTTTATGCATTAATTGTCACTTAATTGCAATATTATAAATGTTTTATAGCTATAGGTAATTACAAATACTGTTTGTCATAATAATTAATTAATTTTAATGACCAGAACAGGTATTTTATAATAATTTAGATTCAATTACATAATCAATAATAAACTTTATAAAACTAGTTATTAGGTGTTAGCGCTGGATAATTAACCTGGTTTACATTTTATTGCATTAATCATTAATTATATTGCCTTGATTCTGTTGATTATAATAAGCAGGATATATTTTAAAATTAAATTTTATATCTAATTAATAATGATATAAAAATAGGTGACATTTGTTATCACTCCCCCTCCCCCTCTGAACTATAACTTTTAAACCCGGATTAAATTTAGAAACTAAACGGATAATTAATTCTTTGTGTTATATCGTAGGGGAGTATAGACTAAAAATATATATCCAATGGTTATCTGATATGAAGTAATGCCATAAATGATATCATTATTATCAATGAGAAAAAAGTTGGATGTCTTTCAAGAAGTGGTGAAATGATTAGATCCAGTCCTCCAAACAATTCAATGGATATTATTATTATCGGTGGCTCTGATTGGTTGGAAAAGTATTCAAAATTTCAAACTTTGCCATCAATTAAAGGCATAGAAAACGTGACCATAAAGTACGTACGGCTTCCCTGCCCTCCCCTACGGGCTAATGGTTTTAGTGCATTAGGCAGTGCTGGAGAGCACCGGTATGCGACTAACCCCACACACACACTGTCGGTTAGAGCGCACGTACTTTGAGGGCTGGGCTGTTTGGGTATAGCCAACGGTTTAGTGTGTTGTTGGGAAACCATTTTGGGCACAAGTAGTTTGTGTTCATCCCATTCCCTCACTCTATGGGAGAAATAACACTAAAAATCTTTTCCCGCTTTTCCGCTAAAAACTGTAAAACAATTGCAAAATAAATATTGAAAATAAAAGTTGAATTTGTTTTGCATTTATCGCCAATTATTGTCTGTATTGTAAAAGTGGGCGAATTTAAGACACTTTTGGATCAATTAATTGATTTATTAATTGTTTTATCAGTTGTTTTGGTGACGAGAAGAAAAAGTTTTTGCTGAAGACCTGTGAGAAGTCACTGTTCGGAACCACAAGTTGTTCACCTCTTTTGTGGCCAAACATTTCCATTTCATCCGCCTTTCGGTCTTCAGTGCTGTTTCTGAAGACTTTTTTTAACTGACAACTCATTCGTGTCTCTCATCTGATCTGAACCAGTGATCACACCATACGATGGCCTCCAGACGTGAAGTCGATTCGTTAAAAACCGATTTAAAACACTCGGCCTCTAAGACACCGAAACGGTCGCCCAAAAAGACCGTACATTTGGACCAATCGGTCGAAAAGACGCCCAAACGTATGTCCTTTCTCTCCACCCCTTCACCCGATTCTCAATTAGTGTCCAAAAAGTTTTTGTTTAATTAAATTCAAAACTTTTTTTTGTTAACAAATAATTGATTTTCTATTGCAATGCTTAATAGGGGGCAGAAGTAGGTCGCGATCCCGGAGCCGAACGCCCACCAGAAAGACCACCTCCGGTACGGTAACCCCACGGGTATCCAAATCTGGCGGCGGCACCAAAAGTGCCAAAAAGTCGGACAAAAAATCAGACAAAAAGTCGGACAAAAAGAAGACACCAAAGAGTCCATCGAAGACCAGCTCCACTCCAAAGCCGAAGGCGTCCACATCTAAGACAACGACAACACCTAAGCGCAGACAAGAGAATGAAAGCCATACCTCAGCGGCCAAACGGGTAAAGAGTTCGCCGAAGTCGGCCGAACCGACCAAAACACCCGGCGCTCGCCGTTCGCTAAGACTGGCGCAGACGCCCCGTTCAGAGCATAAGAGCAAAGCTGGCCGTAGTGTGACATTCGATGCCAATACCAGTGCCCGGTCCACACAATCGTCCGGTGCCCAGAATAAGGGATGGCTTTCCTATTGTTCGGTTATGTAATCCCTTTTCAACCACTTTTAAACAAATTCTTTGACAAAATTCTGTGTTTTGTTTGCATTTAAGACATATTTTTAAATCAAATTTTTGATCGGATTTCCGATTGGATTTCAAAACTCATATTTTATACCCATTTTTATCTATCATTTACTTCATTATAATCGTATAATTCATTTATAATCAACTGATTCATTATAGAAGACATCTCTAATCGTATTGATTATTAATATAAAGAATACTCTCTATTATTAATTAATTTAATTAATGATTAATTAATGGATTGAAAGCACAAAATGTTTTTTTTAATTACAAATTCTTTGCCTCAGTTTTAGTAACAATTAATTGTTTTTTTTATAATTTAATTCTTAATTAGTTTTCGGTTTTTTCAAATCAATTATTTATAATCTATTTAAAAGACAAATCAGTTTTACATTTAAAATGTGATTAACTCTAAGGTATTGAAGAACCCATTGTTTGTACACCGGATTCACTGGTCTTTCATTCGATGGACAGTCCGTTTAGAAAACCCATTGATTCCATTCGTATATCCATTTCCCATCGGGTGTAGAGTTTATATAAGTTTTAGTATATTTTTGATGAAAATATATTTAAATAATATTTTTTTTAGTTTATTAATCAATTAAATCTAAGTTTATATAATTTTTTTCAAAGTATATGCTCTTATATTGAGCTACCGGTGCGAAAGGGATTCGGAATCAATTGGTTTTTATGTACTGTTTGTTAAATGAGTTCAGTTTTCGGTTCAAAAAAAAGTTCCGAAAAATAACTGTTTGTTTGTCTGTTAGCAATACAGCCCCTCCTGAAGGGAATGGGAATACCTCTTCGCCATAAGGAGTAGAAGCGCCGGTAGATTACAATTAACGGGTACTACAGTTTGGGTTTGGCTTTACTTCTGATCAATACTTATGCAAAAACGACTGAACAGTTATTTTTCGGCGGATTTCAAAAAGCATTAAAAAGTGAATTATTTTTTTAGTATTAAAGCACAAGAAAAACGGTTCAAAAGTATTAAAAAAGATTTATAAGAAAACAAAAGTTTTATTAATTAAAAAATAAAATAAAAATATTGTTTTGTCTCTCAGGTGAAGGACTTTATACACAATCCTCTCATATCTCATTATGAGATTCTCATAAGAATTGTTTTTTTTGGGTTTCTTTTGTCGCTCTCACTGTCATTAGACTTTCCCCCCATTCCTCTGGCCATACCTTTTGTAGTAATAATTAATTAATTAATACATAATATTATGTATAAAATGAAATTTTTTTTATTTATTATTATATAACGAGTTTCTAAGCCTTATATTAATCCTAAGTTTTTTTTCGATAAAATGATTTTTTATTTAAATTGTTTTTTTTTGTTTTATTTCTAAAACTTTTTTTTAGTTTATTTAAAGTCAAAATTTTTTTAATTGTCTAAAAAGTCTCTCATTTTTTGTTTGTTTTCTCAATCGATTTAATTAATAAAAAGTTTTTCCCAGTATTTTGGTGTTTGAGTTATTTGTGATTTTCATTTTAGACATTACTGTCCCTACCGTTCCATTCGATAGGTTTGTCATATAATCAGCACAAGTGTTATAACCTTTGACTTTTGAATATTTTTTATAGGACTCTAATAACTCCCTGACCTTTGAAGGACAAAAGTCATCTAAAACCTCATTGATTTGATAGCCCTGTGCTTCTGAAACAGTCAACTCATTCGCATTTAAGGGAAAGGCTGTCTGTTCTCTATATTTAATTTTTTTTTCTTTAATATCATATATAATGGCTTTTATTGCTCTGAAGATTGCTTTCATTTTAATCATAACAATGTTTGGCCAAAGTTTTGCCACAAATTTGGATGTTTTCCGTCAATTCTTTGGTGGAAGTGGTGGACAGTCATTGACGGCTGACAGTCAGGCCATGCAGACGGCGCTCACCGTTCAGAGTCCGGTCAACTTTTCATGTTTAGATCTAATCAACTATTGGTCGCAACTATTCAATGAATATATGGTTAAACCGACAAATATGATGCGCCAGACCCTAAGGGCCGCACCATTCGGCGATTTTGCACAGATTTACCGCATTTTGGTCTCATTTTTGAACTTTTTCCAGATTATGATCAACGACTTGCGGTCACAGATGTCTGGTATGGAGTGCTCGCCTGAAAAGTATTCAATGTGTCGGTCCATTGATGACAATATTCTGAGCTCTTTGCCCAACAGTCCACTTGTGAGCCATGTGTTCAATCAAATGCACTTCTTTTTCGGCTCTAATTATAATTACAACCCATTGTTTGGCTTCTGGAACACCGGTTTCCTCTCCTATCAGTGCTTTTGCCGGACCTGTTGACCAGAATTCGCTTTTATTGTATAGTTATCTCCATATTTCTGATTCTTTTTCTCTATTTTAGAGTATTTTAGGTTTTTTTTGCATTAATTTATCTGAAGTTTAATTTAAAAAAAATATTCTATTTTTATAATAGTTTGTAAACTCTTTTGTATTGATTTTTAATTTAATTTTGTATTGATTTTTAATATAAATTTTTTTCAGATTTGTATTTCATTAAAAATCTGAAATATTTTTGTTTCATTTCATAAGAATATTCTGTATTTGCACTGCATTTCATCAGAATATTCCTCTCTCTTGTTATAAACTATTTCTACATTTAATCAATTGTTTAATATTTTAATTAATTTCTTTTAGAAATGTTTTCCAATTCATTCAATTGTTAGCATTTTTTTTATTTCCTTAATATAATATGTTTTTCGTATTTATTTTGTTTTTACAAATAATGTCGAAGTAATGGTAGAAAAAAAATCAATTTATTATTTCTGTTATTATAAAATGCAATAAAAAGTGTTTTTTTATTTTATAATTAATAGTCGTTTGAATTGTTAAACATTTCATTTTATTGTATAAAATATTTGCATAATATTTGTTATGTTTTTTTTGTTATTCTGTTATCGACTAGTCTCCGAAAAAATTTCTAGTTTTCACTCCCTTTCCTCCCCTTTTCAATTCACATTCCCTTCATTATTATTTAAGGCAATCCCTTCCCATTCCTTTCACTCCATTAAAGAATAAAACAATAATTTTTAACTAAATTTGTTGTATTATTAATATATTTGATTTCATATATAATTTTGGTTGTGTTTGGGTATGGGTTTTGTAATTTTGGTTTAAGTTTTCCATTTTGGGTTAGAGTTGGGTTTGGGTCTAAAAATTCTTTTCCACCTCTAATACGGTATAAAATTCTGGAATATTTTATTTAGAATACCATTTAAAGCTTAAAATAGTCTAAATATTATTTATCAATATTGCATGGAATTACCCTGGTCACCTTTAGTACCATTTAGAGACAAGAATATTCTATTAAATTCTTAAATATTTATGAAAGTTTAGCCAAAATTTTGAGACTTTGTTTTTAAATAGAATTTTTTAACATGTTTTCACTTTTTTGAATAATTTTGTTTTATTTTATAGAATATTCTGCGAATATATTAAGTTAACTCGCTGATTCCATGTCAGAATAGTTTATCATATATTGATCTTGATCATTTCTTAGCCATTATTTTGAAATATGGAATTTAAAATTAATACAATTTTGTATAAAAATCGCTTCAATAAACAGTAAAATATTCCGGAATTTAAATGATTTGTCTGTTGATTATTATCAAAACAATTCGTGTTTTAAATTCTATTAAAAAATTACAATAATATCTAAATATACTAATAAAGAATATATTTATAAAAAAAACTTATAATGAACTAAATTATTATAAGCCTCTATTACAATCAACTATTATATCAAAAGTAATAGTGAATGACTTTTCTAAAGAATAAGAATTAGAATAACTTTTCAAATGACAATAATTTTAACAAAACTTTGTTTATAATAAAGGAAATTTCCTGTATGTGATGATTGATCAAGGTTATCTGTGTTTATGCCAGAATTCAGACATAGAATAAATTTATAGTCGGCTCCGGAATGAAAAATGAAAAACAACTAAAAAAGTTGTTTATTATTATTGAAAAAAGAACCGAAGCATTTAGTGTAGCGGAAAAAAGTTCATTATATCGGACGCCTGTGCGCAGAGCACTGGTAACCAGTGTCTGGAGTCACGCAAACACTGCCTTTTCCATTCCCAATACCAGAGCCTCTTTGAACAGTACTCTCAGAATTCACTTCACTTTTTTGCGTTATATATCAAACATATAATAGATATTCTGTAATCGGATCGAAGTTTTACATCAGTTCTCGTACTCACACTCACTGCTAGACGACTACCAGTTCTAAGCACTCTTTGAAATTGTGTGGAACTCCAGTTCTCTTATATCTAATTCCAGTTGCGATTCGGTGGTTGGGAACTGACGGCCAATACCATAGCAAAAAAGTTAGCAATCGTTAAGTAATTCTCTCTTTTATACAGTGTTTGCGATTCTGTACTACAATTCTGTACTTTATTTCTCTTCCTCTTCACTGAAATTCTTGTATTAGTTGTCAATCAGTTATCAGAAGAGAAGCGAAGAAAATAAACTTTTTTTTTGCCATCTCTTTATTGAATTGAAAGGACGAGTGGAGTCAACAAATCGATTACTTTTCCTTATTTACTGACTTTTCCCCATCGGTTCCGGAACATTGCGAAAAAAATGTCTGCCCGTCCACTGGCCGGTGATGTCGATGACTACGATGACGTCGAAGAGACGGTAATTATAAGCATTTTTTATTATTTTTATTTACTCTTATTTTTTATTTGGTTTGCAATCAATTAGTGATAATATTCTGGTATTTAGTGTTTACTCTCTTATCGCTTGTATTTTCGTTTCTATTCCGGGCCATAGATTCAGAGAATAATTAGCTGTATTTGAGTTTTGGGAATAATTACTCTGTTTTTCTGTTTTATTTAATACCTGTGTTACAGATGTCTGGGGCGGTAGAGTGAGCCCTACTTTTCTTATTAGACCTGGGATTAGGAATTAATTGTCCGAAAAATACTTTTAAATGCAGAGAATATTCTCCTATTTTAGTACTAATGCTATTAATTCTTTAAATGTCAAACCGATTGAATCGATCGCATGCTTATATCATTACAACATTAGGGGTGATTCGTCATTAGAAAGTGTACTGGCACAGTTAGCCCCATTGATCAATGCCTGTGCCATTAATATCAATATTACTGCTATAATAGCCCAACCCTTTTTGCTATATTTGTTTTGATTGATTCCCGAGCTTTAGTGCCGTTCGTGTTATGTCTTTCCAAATCTATAATTAATTTTTTTTAACCGATTATTAATTATTGTTTTCATATTTAATGTTAATTATAAGTGATTTGATTAGAAAATCAAAATTCATTGCATTCCCTTCACTACAGAAACTGGTAGGCCTTGGGATCACCAGTTTTAATGACTTTCCACTGGATAAATACATAAAAATAGGAATAATTACTGTATTTGTTATACCTGTGCTCTACCACTCTGTTCGTTATTTTATTTTTTGATACCAGTGCTTGAGTGCAGTTATAATATAATATATTTTTCTGACTTCTTTAGGTTTTTATATTGTTTTCTGATTTTTTTTCTTGTTTTTCTGTTTTCCCTTTTTGGTTGACTTTTTTCGTCAATAATGCAAAGGATGTCTTCAGGAGAATAGACATACCATTAGATGCCTTTCCCTTCAGTGCTATTCATATCTTTCTAACTTTAATATTCCTCTTCTGTAATATAATAAACATTTTTCTTCACTAAATATTATTTTTCATATTCACCACTGAATGTCATTCAAAATTAATTTTTTATTTGAAGTTAAAAAAAATTTCCTATTTTTTCCAATATTTAATATTTTTGTATTCAATGACATGAATGCAGTAATTATTTTTCAAGTCATCTCATTATAGATATAATATTTTAGTTTTATTTTTTCATTATTTGCTACTTTGCTATGCATTACAAACCGAATAATAATTGTATAAAATAGGTCTTTAGTTAATCAGCCGGGGAATAGTGGCACTGGATTCAGGGGGAGAGGGGGGAGGGGGAGAGACTTTCAGTTCATATTTTATGGGATTATTTTACAGAATATTAATTTTTATTTCATTATATACTTTGAGTAAACATTTAATTAGTTATTAATTTATTTGTTATTTGTTAATCCAAGCATTAAATTAAATAATTTATTAATTAAATCCAATTCCTGACTATATCTATGTATAACATGAGTTCATATAAATTTTTATAATAAATATTCCTTATAATGAAGCCTATGTTTAATTAAATTAATTATTCTTAACAATTATATTCACGTAGAATATCTATAGATGTAATGCTAATTAATTTCTTTTAATCAACTCATTGCTAATGTAATCAGAACTTTGTTTTTTAAACTTAATTATAAGCGAACTTATGGTTTATTCAAATAATTCAGTGATTAAAATGCCAGAGATTTGGTTTCAGAAATTTAATACTAAATATAATGATAATTATAATAATGTTATTGTAGTCTATAATTAATTTACACTGATTATTATTCATATAAGCAAGGTATTATTAATTCTGTATACATCTGGCCCAACCCCTGGGCCAGCAATTAATTCCTCTACTTTTTTCCCTTTCATCGCAATTGAATTTTTTCCGATGATATCGCAAATTATTTTTTTTGGCATTTCTTTACTCTCTTTTTGTTTTATTTTTGTCTATTAATTAAATAATAATTTATTTGAAATTACATTAAAGTTAACTTAACCGCAAATATTATGTGTTTTTATATTTTTATTATTATTTTTATACTTCAAAACTCGATTTTTTAGAATAATTTGAAATCAATTATTGTATTTCTTTTGTTAGACTTTTTTTTGTTAGGAATTTAATGAATTATTAATTGGGTTTTCTACTCATAGCCTGGGTTTTATCGCTATTACACATACACTGGTATGTGTAGAATATTCTGTGACTTTAATGTAAAATATTTTTTAAAAAAAATTAATTAATGCTTGAATTGATTTTTTTTATAAAAATAGTATTTGAATTATAGGATTAGATAATTATAGGAAATATAAATTTAGTTAATGTTTAATATAATTATTATTCTAAACATGATATTCCGTTATTCGATAGTTTAGTAATAAGAATAAGTTATTCATCTGTTCTTTAGTTTTTTTTTAATTAAACTTTTATTCAAATAACAAAAAATATTTTTAAAGAATAATAAGAAGTCTTCAGAAAACTAATAATAATTTGTTATAAGTATTATATTTTATTGCTATTTATTTTTTTTCTAAATTCTTTTGTTATATAGCTATCAGACGATATGTTCCGGGTTTTTAGGTTATTACAGAACAGATAGTATTTGGTATTTCCCTTTCAATCACTAAAAACATTAGTCAAACCCAACTGACCATTATTTCTGGCATTCATTTTATAGATTTTAGTTGTGTTTGAATTCCAGAAATATTTTGACATTTTATAAAACGGTTAAAATGAACGAGAATTTAATCAAAACTTTATTTACTCTAACTTTAATGTCAATCAATGGTTTAATAGATGTTTTAATAAATCATAAATAAAATGTTAGCTTCACTCTAATGAACACTAATATATAGTGAAATATTTTCAATAAAGCTGTAAATATTAGAAATTCAAACACTTTATTAAACTTCTATAGAATATAAACGAAAAATAAATAACAGCAAAGAATAAATAAATTTATTTAATATATTAAATCCTATTAATAGATCAATTTTAAAAACACCAGTAAAATGAACATGCACCTATTTAATGTAATGTAAATTTTGTAATATATTATAATAATTATTAATTAATATACAGTAATATATATCAAAGTTTTTAGTTATAAGTTTATAATAAATTATTTCA